>JASANB010007719.1:0-40777 GCA_030248155.1 Sabatieria punctata | reverse complement strand
GAAAGTCTTTTAAACGCGTTTTTGAAGGCTACATTGTAATTCTGCTGAATTTTCTTACCTTGGCCCAATGAGGTACATTCAAATTATACACCTACCCTTTGTAAAATCCTGGATACGCCACTGTCTACAGCGGTGAAAAATGGTCGGTCACCTCATTTTCCAAGCTTAAAGAGGAAGATGCCGTCTAATATTTCTTGTTTAAACGCTTTTTGAATCCGAAATTTGCACGTATAGCAAGTAAGAATCTGGAAAAGAAAGATAAACAATTTCAATGCGTATGTACAATACGTACATACATTGTGGTATTTGTTTAATGTGAGCAACAGTCACTTTCGTGTGTTTTGATTTAAATGGAGTCTCAGTCGCAAAACAGCGTTCACTCGTTTACTGACCAGTTATTACTTCGACAGCTACTCAAATCTGGGCAACCAATCGAATATTCTCAGGTACGTATGAAGTCAGTCAGTACTGTGCTTGTGAGAAACAGCATGCCTGAGATAAACGATTAAAGTGGTCGTTTGTTTTAGAACGAACTGGTAACACTGATGCAACGTGCCAAATCTATCATTGCTGCTGAGCCAACCCTACTTGAAGTCAAAGCTCCTGTCACCATCTTCGGGGATGTATACGGTATAGTACAGTACATAGATAAACTCTTAGAGCGCATGAGGTGTTTATAGCCAATTACAAAGCCATCGGCCGGATGATAAGCCTAGCCGGATTTCCACCAACTAAAAACTTCATTTTCCTTGGCAATTACGGTACAAGGGGAGAGCAGGGCTTGGAATGTCTTGCTTTCTTGTTGACCCTGAAAGTGAAGTATGCGGATCGCGTATTTCTGCTGCGTGGCAACCATGAATGTCACAAGATGAGCCGAATTTACGGACTCAAGGAAGAGATCGCCAGCAAACGCAGGTGTGTTGTTTCTCAGCTCAGACTAAAAGGCAGAGCAGTCAGACAGTGTGCTAGGTTGAGCGACCGAGTATGGCACGAGTTAGTGGATCTGTTCGATGTGCTTCCATTGGCGGCCGTGCTCAATAGCAAAGTGTTCTGCTGCCACGGAGGACTCAGCAGTCCCATGGTGACCGAGAACGGACTGGAGAAAGTGAGACAGATCAAAAGACCCGTCAAGGTGCCTCAAGAAGGAATCGTTACTGACCTGCTCTGGGCCTGTCCTTCGGAGACGCCAGGTCTGCTTGCAGTCATTCACTCCTCCACTCTCAGTGCATGCATTTCCTTACACAAATTCAGGCTGGGGCAGCGAAGACGTCGGGGTGAGCACTTTGTTCGGGCCTGACATTGTTGAGAAGTTTTGCCAACTAAACAACATTCAGCTGATCATTCGAGGATTTCAAGTGTGTCAGGTAAATCTGTAAGTGTGGTGTGGTGATAAAGGGAAAGCTCAATTTAGGAAGGCTTTATGTTTTATCCGAATGAAAAGGTTCTGACGGTGTTCTCGAGCCCAAGCGTTGGCAGTTTTGTGAACGCCGGTGCAGTAGTTAGTCTAGACGCGCGGCTGCAAGCTGTGATCAAGCGCTACAGACTGACGCGACCTGACAAGCAAATCACTACCGGAGGTGTAGTAATGCTGTTTGTTAGAAGAGGGCCAAGATTTTTTGCAGCCATGGTCACCACTCAGGGCACCACAATGACTGGAGCTACAACAAGCATAGAAGAGTCCGGCGGCTGGACGCAAGTTGAAGCACAGGAAGACCGGACCATATCGAAGAAAGAAGAAGGAAATGAGACTAAGAATCAAAAATGATCAAAGACCCTATAAAAACCTACTTGCACCCATGCCTACTGTTTAATGATTTAAGCGAAACCTGATATGCTCATGCGACAGCGAGCTAGATTTGAACGCTGTTTATAGAGGTCGTCCAAACAGTACATAATGGCCTAAGGGGAGGGTGGTTAAAAATCATTACTGTACTGCTTATTACGGTTGACGTGGCGGGTCCGACATTTTATTACATAACTTTAGCATGCAGCGTAGAAAGTATAGAATCATACAAAGACCCGAGAATAATCTGGGTTTTGAACGTCTGGCATGTAAGTATTATGAAACGAGAAATTGGAGGTTTTCCTGCTCATCAAAATTCTCTGCATGATTGTACGAGTCTGAATGACGATGAATACAGTATCCGTGCTTGTCAGACCCCAAATTAATGAACCGCGGTCCCCATAAATAGGGTGATCACTACTTGCGCCGATTAATGTTTTGAGTGTGCACATTTTTGGCCATTTTTTGCTCCAAAAGGGCCACCGTCCTTGGGCTTGTACGAATATTGTTATGTTTATGCTTAATTGATAGCTAATCGTCATATCTACCCATATGCTCGTGGGCAGACATATCCGTCGGCAGACTCGAATGCTACGATTGTTTTAGTAAGTGGTGGTTCCGGGGGAAATCGGCCGATAATCGATGAAGTAAGGCGATATGACGAGCGCGTAATCTGAGATAGCATGCAGTAATTGGTTGTGGATGTGCTGGTGCATAAAACAATAATGTACAAGTCAAAAGTAGTTGTTTGATACCGGATTTGGTCATATTTGTTAAAGATTTACAATTTGGGTGCGCACCTTTTACATTCTTTTGTTCGAGACCAAAAAAACGTATCTAAGGTAAAGCTGAATATAGCATGCAGTAATTAGATGTTGATGTGTAAAATAATAATCAGGAGATCGTCAGCAGTCGTTTGATACCACATTCAAAATTCTGTGTTCAAAATTTGAAATTCGAGTGATCTCCCCAACTGAGAACGATCGCAAATTGCTGTCTCCCTGAAGCCATTCCAAAGTGCGGACTAGAATAGGAGTAAATCGAGTACTAGAATTCCCGCCATCTGCTATCCGTTTTAAATTTTCATAATAGTACATGTCGTCCAACTGGGGTGCACATTTCAGACTACAATCGGCTGTGCAACCTATTGCACTTGAACCCCAGATCGGTAGTAGTCAGTCTGTAGCCCTTACACCATGGCTGTTGACCCCAGATCTGCATGTTGTTTGTACCACTATACTGCCAGCCAGCCCTGCCCCTACTGCTATCAGATCAGTTGTAGTCCATCCGCCAAGCTGCACTCCCTGGGTACGCTTACGCTACTGGGCCTGCACCATCTACATCTAGCATCGTCGACCTCAATCGGACCGGTGGGGGAAAGCAGCGCATATGTCGGCAGCAGGCGTTTAAAAGCTGGCGTGGAGAACACCAGACCAGAGTGCGGTCCGATGGTACAACGGTGTTGAGACGGGAGGGGGCCCATTCCACCCCACCCGGCGCTGCCGCGGCCGGATTACGGTATGCGCTATCTGCTCTATGTTTCGTGTGAAAATATATTTTTCTTCCCCTCCGCTGAGGTTTTTGAGAGTCAGAAATGATTTTATATTTGGAAAATGCGTCCATCTACGGGTATTTTTATGTTTTTAAAACAGGGCCTCTGGAGCGTTCCTATACCGATGCGTCCCCTAGGGGTGCTTTTATGTTTTTAAAACAGGACCTCCGGAGCGTTCCTATACCGATGCGTCCGCTAGGGGTATTTTTGTGCTTTTAAAACAGGGCCTCTGGAGCGTTCCTATACCGATCGTCCCCTAGGGGTATTTTTATGTTTTTAAAACAGGGCCTCTGGAGCGTTCCTACACCGATGCGTCCCCTAGGGGTACTTTTATGTTTGGAAAACAGGCCCTCCAGAGCGTGCCTATACTGATGCGTCTCTAGTGGTACTTATATTTGGAAAATTGTCAGGCCCATACCCAACCCAGGCCTCCAAATGTCGGTGACGGTAAATACGTAAATGGGAACCGAGCTGGAGCTGCCGTTGCACCGTACCTAATAACAGCAAAGGGGAGGGATGTTTGCACTTGCAGGCAGGTATTCTGAAAATAATTGGCACACCGGGTATCGGTATTTATAAAAATTGCAACTACTTAGAGATTTAAGCTTTTCTGTTTTAGTGCTACCACTTCTCTGTGAAGTCGTTTAAACTTCGCGCGCTTTGTGTTGTTTCACATGCAGCAATATTACAGTAACCCGCCACGGCAGCGCCGGGTGGGGGGAATGGGCCGGGAATCTACGGTACTCTTTAGCATGGACGACTAAAAACTACTGGACACGAATCGACCCCAACGCCCGTTTCCACAGTAGGCCTACTTTCAAAGGGCCGTATCTTTGGAACCGTTCGACCTACAATCAATATAAATATATCTTTAGAATCGCCAACGCGTGAGGAATCCAATTCCGTGCTCAAATCGCTTCCATATTGACCATATAAAAAGTTCATTTTTTCCATGGCGCAAATTAGGATTACTAAGCAACGTTGCGCAGATTAGATTGCAAATTCAACTAGAGCTCAAGCCCCTCTACAACTTTGGTCATGAAGCCCAAAACCCTCCGACGCATCTGTAAGAAGTTATTCGCAAAAATCTATAAATTCATTGAACTTAGAAACGGGCTGTAGTAATCCTGATGTTATCGATTTTTTGGCGTGTCTGCTGCAGCGCTTTGCCTAGTCTGGTCAGTGTTCGTGAGTGTGAGTGCGTGTGCGGGTGTTAGCGTACGCCAAGCTGTTGTTGATCTGTTGGTTGTTGTCCGCACCCCCTACCCATTGCACGCCCCTCCCTACCTACCTATGTGCTAGTTTGTTTGCTACTTAGTGATATTTGCTTCCTAATTGCTTTATTTGCTTATAGTATCTGCTGAGTCGCGTCGTTAACTCAGTGGTTAGCTTGATGCCTTGAGTCACGGCGGCCCCTGCATCTCTAGCGGTTGTAGTGGGTTCGAAACCAGTCTGACTGGAATTAGATGACGCAAAGCCCAATCCAGGCCACTGAAAGCTGGTGACAGTGAGTAGGTAAATGGGTACCACCGTCGGCTGGGAAGCTAAAGGGAGTCTGTGCGCAAGGCCGGTCCCCGGGCCACAGAATGCTTAGACACTCGTCTCGCAAAAACCGACCCAGGTGGTGTCAGGGCCACCCGCAACGCCTTACGCACATCTAAGTGCAACTAGGCATGCGAGTACTTTTAGTATCTGCTGAAACATTCTTGGCCGTCAGTCATTCTTGCCGTACACTCATTGAAATTGGCCGGTATAGTTATTTTATAATTCTTGATAGATCGTTTTGGTACTTGTTTCGCTCCCTGTTCCAACACGGCACTTCCAATTATAAACTGTCCATTTTTTGTTTCAAACTTTTGCTAAACTTACGTATTCAGAACCCCGCATATGCCAAGATGCCTATAAGTCGGTTTCCGGTGGGGGCAGGCAGACCACCTGTTACATGTATGAACCAGATCATGTTTGTGTCAGATACTAATCGATATCCATAAAGGATCCACTGCCAGACATTGTGCTTCATGCAAAGAACTTCTTGACGCAGATCAAAGTGAATCTGAGCTGCCTCAACTTTAAATTGATGGATACTCGGAAAACATTAGCATGTTTCCGAGCGAAATTAATCGTGGTGGCTTATTTATCCCGAGTGCTGCCCTTTTGGAATCTGTCTGAAGGCCTGGTTGGTTGGTGTTTTCTTGCATTCAAAGCGACCCTAGTCTCAAGAACAAGTTCCTTCACTGCGATTTTCACCGGCCAGTGTTCGTTGAACCATACATGTTACAGCTCCGGGCTCACGGGGGGGAGAGGGTTTCGCCCAGAGGGGGGTCCAAAATTTCAAAAAGCTGCAAAACGTTTTTCAGTAAGGATGCTAAAAACGCTAAAAATCGCTATTTGAAGCTGCCAAATAGCGTTTTAGAGCTAAAGCACAAGCAAAAAATGACAAAATTGGCTTCCAAAAACCCCGATTTCTCTTAAATATTAGCAGTGGAAAAGCCCAATTTGGTTTCCAAAGGCTTTTTGAGCGAATTTTTAGCTAAAAATTTGTGATTTCTGAGCCAGTTTGTTAGTACTGGAGCCAAATTCTGTGATTTTGGTCCTGCTTTCATGGTACAGTGTCTGAGCTATTATTTATGGTATTTCTGTGGTGACATAAAGTATGTTTCCTGAAAATATACGGGGTGTTGCTCGACAATTGCTTCGTTATTGAGACCCTGCCCTATTGTATTGGCAGTTTGCTGTGCAATCACTCCAATTAGCGCACATATCTGGATTACTACAGCCCGTTTCTAAGTTCAATGAATTTATAGATTTTTGCGAATAACTTCTTACAGATGCGTCGGAGGGCTTTCGGCTTCAGGACCAAAGTTGTAGAGGGGCTTGAGCTCTGGTTGAATTTGCAATCTAATCTGCGCAACGTTGCTTGGTAATCCTAATTTGCGCCATGGAAAAAAATGAACTTTTTATATGGCCAATATGGAAGCGATTTGAGAACGGAATTGGATTCCTCACGCGTTGGCGATCCTAAAGATGTATTTATATTGATTGTAGGTCGAACGGTTCCAAAGATACAGCCCTTTAAAGGTAGGCCTACTGTGGAAACGGGCGTTGGGGTCGATTCGTGTCCAGTAGTTTTTAGTCGTCCATGTCTTTAGGTTTTGCCTTGCTAGGGTGATCACTACTTGCGCCGATTAGTGTTTTGAGTGTGTACATTTTTGGCCATTTTTTTGTTTAAAGAGGGCCACCGTCCTTGGGCTTGGACGACTATTGCCATGTTTATGCTTAATCGATAGCTAATCGTCATATCTACCCAAATCCCCGTGGGGAGACATATCTGTCGGCGGACTCGAATGCTACGATTGTTTTAGTTAGGGAGGTCGAAATCGCGCATTTTCATTCTTTTTATTTTTTTTTAATTTGTTGTTCAAGGATCTCTGAAAGTAAATGCGCCGAAATATGCATCGAAGGTAGGCCTACTCACAAAGTAAAATTGATAGCTATCTTTCAAAAGATGACTGAGAAAGCTTCTTTTTTCTATTTTTTTCATAGTGATGATTTTCGTTCAAAAGGGGCCACCGTCCTTGGGCTTGGACGAATATTGTTATGTTTATGCTTAATCGATAGCTAATCGTCATACCTACCCAAATGCCCGTGGGGAGACATACCTGTCGGCGGACTCGAATGCTACGATTGTTTTAGTAAGTGGGGGTTGCGGGGGAAATCGGCCGATAATCGATGAAGTAAGGCGATATGATGAGCGCGTAATTTGAGACAGCATGCAGTAATTGGTTGTGGATGTAATATAATGTACCAATAATGTACAAGTCAATAGTAGTTGTTTGATACCGGATGTGGTCATATTTGTTAAAGATTTACAATTTGGGTGCGCACGTTTTACAGTGCATTACGGTATTTCACACTAATTGACGCAACTCCGACTGTGGCCGTTTATCGGATTTGACCACACGCCGAAACGCATAATCTGGGGTAGAACTTGATATAGCATGCAGTAATTAGATTTTGATGTGTAAAATAATAATCAGGAGATCGTCAGCAGTCGTTTGATACCACATTCAGTCGTCTGTGTTCAAAATTTGAAATTCGAGTGATCTCCCCAGCCCTGCCCTTGCTTTTTGGCATTAGATAGCACCAGAAGGATCGAGGTCAGTTAGCGGTCCTTCTGAGCAACGTCATGTTCGTGTGTGAGTTATTGTAGGCTTAAATAAAACAAGTAGAACCAAGAGAAATGTCTCGGTGGCCGCAGACAGTCCATTCGGGTTTAAAAGCAGCTGCAGCTCTTACAAACCGTGCAACTAATGCCCGAGTGCACTCCGCCGTCGCCGAAGAAGAGAACCACCGTCTACTCGTTCGACTCAACTGCAACCAACCAGAACACAAGCAGTTGCCTCTATCAGTGAGTTGAGTTTCCGGATCAGGTGTAAGTGGGGGAATCAGGAACCGATCCCAAACAGAAATTAAAGTTTTTCATGATCATAATTAATTATAAATTAACAAGTTTTATAGATAAATATTGATTATCGATCATTTTTTGGCAAAATTTCAAAATCATCCAAAATGGTCATGTTACATATCATTTGAAAACCCTTCGCCTGACGAGTCTAATGATCACTTCATCGGCATAGGGCACGCTCCGGAGGGCCTGTTTTCCAAATATAAAAGTACCCCTAGGGGACGCATCAGTATACTAGCTATAGGCACGCTCCGGAGGGCCTGTTTTCCAAATATAAAAATACCCCTAGGGGACGCATCTGTATAGGGCACGCTCGGAGGGCCTGTTTTCCAAATATAAAAATACCCCTAGGGGGACGCATCAGTATAGATAGGGCACGCTCCGGATTGCCTGTTTTCCAAATAGATGTATAAAAAATACCCTTAGGGGACGCATCAGTATAGGGTACTCTTTGGAGGGCGTTAAAATAAATGATTTTTAGTCATTCCGGCCTCAGCTGCATCGCACTGTTAAAAGTAGCGCTGCTACAGATGGCGAAGGAAGTAGGAAGAAGACAGAAAATAATGCAGGCAGCGCAAGTGCGGAAGAGAACGAATCTGCCTGCAATCAGTTTGTTCAAGACTCAGGAACTGCTTTTGTGAGTGCCCGTTAGCCTTTATTTCTGTAAATGGTCTACTTTTACTATTAAGATCGGTTTTGCTGAAGAAAACTTTAGACAGTAGCAAGTTTTGTGGTTTTGTGTGTTGCAGGTTACTGGAGCAATTATTGGAGGCGTCTTGAACGCCGCTCACAATTACAGACGAGCCGGCGAGTCGTGTCAACGAGAAGACCGAACCAGTGGTCAGATTTTGGGCCAGCTCCTAAGCCATGTTTTTGCCCAGCCTGCAGTCTCTAGTCAGTCTGTTTTGCCCGTCGCCACTTTGACTTCCAATCGCAGTTATTCAAATGCCGCCGTACAAACTGATTCCGAGGTGAGATCACTAGTTTCAGGGCTACGTTGTTGCTAGAGTGCGAACTGGTATTGGGTATTGGGGTTTTTGTCCCCCTATATCAAATGCTAATTGCGACCTGTCAAAATAGAAAAAAATATATTTTCACCTTAAAAATCGGCCAACCGTACCTTCGGCGAAACTTTTTCGTCGAACTGATTTTCGGCGAACTGATTGGATCCCGGTGCGCCCGGCTACGGGGTTAGCCCCCGGGGCATGAATGTCTTAGCAATAGTCAATCCGATACACTGTCAATGTGTCGGTTGTTGTAGGGTGAGAAGCAGTTGGCTGCAATTACGGATGATCTGCAACGAGCACTTACTGGTTTCGAAGCTTCGGTTCAGAACCGAACTGGAATTGATTTGCTAGCCGATGGTCTCCATGAAGAAGCTTTCCGGTACTTCTCAAAAGCGCGAGAGAAACAGTTGCCAGCTGCTATGTACAACATGGGCATGTGTTATTACAAAGGCTATGGTACTGGCAAGAATATGGCTAAGGTTACGTATTGCCTTGTTGCTGAAACAAACCAATACATGCATGCATGAGCCTCGGGGGTTTCCCACCCCAACTTGGGCGCTTGACCCCCCAAGCTACCTCACCTACCCCCACCTAAAGCAGACTTCTGTTCCTGGACCCACCAACCAAAATCGCCGCAAACCCCCAAACCGGCAGACCCACCCCCAAACTGTCGGATTTTGACTACCCCAACTCATTTTCCGAGCCATGTATAGACAACATGAGTGACGTAGTATAGGACGTCGGAAATAAAATAATCGTCATGTATATAAGAACGGAGTGTTCTCAGTTATGCTCTGTGTTTTTATACTAGAGCTAAGCTAGGTCGTAGGCATCTGTTTGAGTTCTTTCCTGGGTGGACAGTCCATTAATAATGATCAGGATTCGCCTTTCTGCGGAGGGTCATGGTTCATCTGGAGTCATCAGTTGCGTGGGTGATCTGGTGAGCACCCTACTTTTTCGTTTTGTTCATAAACTGCTAAACCAGCGAGAAGCACCTTAAAACAACCGAGTTTTAACCGAGTTGTCTTCCATCAATTACTCTGATCACTGCACGCTGTTGATGTTCGCGGATGACCTGGCGCTTGTCAAGCCAGTTTAGCTGTCTGCAGCAGGAACTCAACTTTCAATCTGACGTGAACAGAATGGCTGCCATCATTGGCAGTCTGGGTCTGGCTCTCCATCCCAGCAAGTGCAAGTTAGTTACCTTCAGCTACCATCCCACTATGCAGCGCTTGTCTGGAGATCTGTCTGTTAATGGTGCTTCGATACCTGTGTGTACAGAGGCCAAGTATCTAGGAGTACTGATAGACTACAAACTTAGCTTTGTTCCACATGCAAAATTCGCGGCGCAACGGGCCAAACAGGCTATCGGAGCCTTGTGCCGCCAATTCAGCAGTGGAACGCCCAGTTATGTGCTTGATAGGGTGTACCGTTCTTGTGTGCTGCCTCAATTGTTGTACGGAATAGAGGCCTGGTATCCTAGAAATAGGGCCACTCAAACAAAAGTAGAGAGAGTGCAACGGTTTTTCTGTCAGTCGTACTGCAACAACTACCAACTCTCATGGCATGTTCCCGTTTCCTCCTTTCCCATTTCCTCCTTTCCCGTTTCCTCCTTTCCCATATCCTCCGTTCCCGTTTCCTCCTTTAGGAGTCCCGTTTCCTCCTTTTTCAGTTTTTTTTGCGTTTTAGCAAAATTTAGACTGCTTTAAGGTTTTCTATGATGCTTCGAGTAGCGCCAGGCTTTAGTTCTAACTAGCACATACGAACGACGTACAGACACAAACACATTTATAAATCAACAAAAGTCTCATATAATTTCGGGTTTGGTGTGTAGTTGCCTGGAGGAAGGTTGCGTGGTTGCCAAAATTGATTTCTGTGGCTAAAAAACGCATCTAGAGGCTATCTAGCAGTCTCTAGCAACGTTTGGTAGATTTTTATTTTCGTTTCCATCTGTCCCCCCTGGGCACCCCCATGCACATGTATGTACTCGATACTTGGCAGTAACGGACCACAGCATCCCATTGCAGCGATTCAGTTCCGGGTTTGCTTCAATCTTAAAGTATCGGTAGCCTCGATAATAGACGGCACTTTTGCTACGTTTTGTTTGATAAGAAATTAATTGCTCCATAATCGCCTGACACGTTTATGTTGGCCACAGACACAACTCGACAGACAGTCTTAACGGCTAGAGGAGGGTAACCATAGGGATATACACGCACCACACTGACCTCACTGACACTGCCCACTTGCTTACATTTCTTTTGTTCTTGTAATTACACTTGCCCATCTAATCGCCGTTTGTTGGGCAGCCTTTGTTGGGCCGCCGGCCGGCCCCGCTAGGCCCAAAAACAACATGGAAAGCACAGATTAAAGCAGTCTTATAATAATGCAATACTACTGTAGCAGAGCAGTAAAGCGTGGCGCTCTTCTAACATCATAGAAACCTTAAAGCAGCCTGAATTTTGTCAAAAAGCAAAAAACTGAAAAAGGAGGAAACGGGACTCTTAAAGGAGGAAACGGGAAAAGAGGAAATGGGAAAGGAGGAAGCGGGAAAGGAGGAAACGGGAAAGGAGGAAGCGGGCACAAACCACTCTCATACCCTGATCTGCTGGACCAAGTCCGAACCAAAACTGGCCATGATTGGCTACCAGTCTGGAAGTACGCGGTAATCCGGCGTTTGGAATTGTACTACCGATACTACAACCAAATGCGATTCCTGCCTGTTGGCTGGTTGTCTCCACCTGTAGGTCGGGTTTCTGCTAGGACTAGACATCCTTGCCAGGTGTCGTTGACAGCACGTACTGTCACCACAGGCTCCAACTTTTTGTATGTGACCACTGTTCTATGGAATGCTCTCCCCACTGCTGCTGTTCATTCTACCTTCTGTTCATTTCATAAATATTTAAGATCGAACGAATTTCATCATTTTGTTTGCCAAAATTCTTCTCCGGTTGTGCTATTGTAAGGCCAAGTAATTGTATGTAATTGTAATTGTATGTAATGTTCTTCGACCGCCTGTTTTACGGAGGCTTATATTTTCCTGCTCGTGTGCTGGTGTTTGCTGGTGTAGAGCTAAATGGGAGTAAAGTCAGTCAGTCAGTCAGTTTGCAGGCAGTGTCTCTGTGGACAGAGGCGGCAGCAATGGGCCACCCAGAGGCCACTTATCAGTTGGGCGTTTCTCATATTCGGGGAGAAGGCAATGCAGACAAAGATTATGATCTCGGTGTCACTTTGATTCAAGAAGCGGCTCAGTTGGGCGCTCCTGAGGTTTGCTTTTTTCGCTTAAATGCATACATGTAACAGTGGGTCCTTGGGGGTCTGCCCCCACCCGACCTAGGTCAGACCCTCGATCGGCCCCCCGAGCCGATTTTTTCGCCCCCCTTTTCCTGTTACATGTATGCTTAAAGATGAAGGTCTGCCAGTCACGTGCAATTTGTTGCGGCGCTCGCTGTACTGTGGTGCAGTACTCCTTAAGAAAACTAATCGAATCGGTAGGCTGCTTGGAACTGAGATCAGTTTTTCAGGGTGCTAAACATTTACTCAGTCTTGTTTAGGCGCTGTTCTATTCGGGTATGAAACTGTGGGAGCAAGGACACAAATCGCAAGCTAAATCTACCATTGAGAAAGCATTAAAAAGCACTTGTCGGTCTTGTTGGATGCCCGATGTGATGCTGTTGTGGAAGAGTAACGGACAGCTCCCAGCCGAATTATTGGACTTAGCGCCTCCTGCCGAGAACGGTAAACTCAGTCTTAGCTAACGTAGGTTAACTAGTTTTTAGACATACATGGGCCGGAAAAAATGGAGTGGTATGGCTTTTCGGCGGGTGTTGCACAGTATATAAAATACTTTCCCAAAAAAAAGGTCGCCGGATTTTCGGAGGGGGGTACGAGATCAAGTCGGTTTCCCAAAAAAGGTCGGGGGTGGTGCCTGCCGGCGAAGGGGGTTTGAGGAAATTTCGGTCATCGACTTGGTTTGTTTAGGAGTGAATAAAAGCTCAAAAGAAAACGGCAGGTCAAAGTTTTGGGCATCTGACAGTTCGTTGTCGTCGGACAGGTCGATGGAGTTGGCAATGGATGAGTCAAGCCAGTCGGTCGTGTTCGAAAATTCTGAGTGACTCTGCTGGCTTCATCCAGATCTGTTGTTGCAGATCATATACTGAGAGTACCTGGCGGTCTCGTGCCATTCTGCGTTACGGGTTTTGCGTGTACATAGAGACTCGCGATATTTTTGACCGAGTGAGTCTGAGTCCTATAGTTTATTACATTTTGGTAGCCTTGTCGGATAGAACAGTTATTGATGGAGAATGTTAATTTTTTTATTGGTGTAGTCGACCTGCTTTTCTTAGTAAACTTTTAACATGATCCGCGTTTTCGTGGCTTTATGGTGATGCATTTTCCTATCGATACTTTTTATCATTAGTAGCGACTTCTATTGTATATTCGTTCTGGTATTGTAGATGGATTCTGTAATTGATCCATCTTATTCGGATACTAAAGTGCCATTCAAAAAGCGGAGGACCAGAGGTGGTTGCCCTTCGAAAGTTGACGAAGGTATTTCTTGGCTATATTGATAGCATGCGACTACTTAACAAGAAAAATTTTATGGGGTCATCTCGGGGGCAATAAAACCCAGAAATTCGCCTATTTTGCTAAAAAAAAAAAGCGCGAAACACTTTCGTTGATAGGCCGGCAAGCGGTGTGTGCCCACCCAGGGCCCTCGTCTGTATCGATGCCGACTTCTGTTAACAAAGAAATTACTGTTTTAGCACTCTAGTGACTAATTGAACATATCTATCGCTACAGCGGCCCTTCCTTCAATATAGTGAGAGCGGCTAGTTGAGCGCAGTCTCTAGCATTCCTGTATTCTTCGGCAGTCAAAAGCCATAGTTTTTTGACTGTTTTAGAAAAGAAACATTCGTCTAAAGAAATGAGCCTGAGTGACGCTGCGGCAGAAAAAGACAGCGAGCCTGCTAGACGGGAGACTCGTAGATGGGAGACGTGGAACAAAGAGAGCATCAGCGGCTTCTACGAGGCTCTTAAAGAGGTTTGAAAAATACAGCGTTCAGATGAGGAAATGTCTCAGACATAAACACAGCAGGAAAATGTAGATTCAAGATTTTTTCTTTGAATTGGAATACGTTATTTTTTCAATACGATGATGGTTCATTGCAGCCAACTACTATCAAGGCTTGGTCTGGTTGACTATGTATGTCTGAAGATGTCAGTTTAATGAATTCCGCAATATCCGGACATGTATAACCATACATGTAACAGGTCATCCGCCGATGGGGGGAGGGGGGGTTGGGGGGGGGGTCTGGCGCCGGCCGGGGGGGTCTGAGCCAAAATTTTGGGGGAGGGGGGTGGGCACTAAAAAACGCTCAAAAATCGAAAAAATCGCAATTTTTTGGCTAAAAATTGGCAAAAAACGCTAATTTGGGCTGAAATACAGCAAAAAAGTACTGTTTTGCAGGCGATTTTGGCAAATTTTTGTGTGTGAAATTGTAAAAAATTGCAAAAATTTGCTCGATAATTTACTTACCAGAAAAATCGGAGGGGGGTCGGTGAAATCGTCTCGGGGGGGGGGGGGGGTCCCAACCGGGGGGGTGGGGCCTAAGTCGGGTGGGGGGGCAGACCCCCCAGACCCCCCCTGTTACATGTATGTGTATAACGGTTAGTTTTAACTACAGAAAGCTACCCTTATACGGTTAATTTAAGAAAACATTTACGACAAAAATGTTTTCAGAAAGCAGTGAAAGCATCTCAAAATAGCTTAATTTTAATAGTTAAATCTTCTGGGCACATTTAACTTGTTTTTGCTCACTGAGTCTTTTTTGCTGAAATTGTGCTTGGCCTGACAGATTTTAGCTGCGCACTCACTATACTGGATTGTTTTGGCTTTTTGCTCTGATAATTTGCACAATTGTTCTCAGTGTTTCGATGTAAACAAGTCTAACTCAGCAAAAGTGTGACTGAGGCATTTGTCTGGGCGCTTCAAATATCTTTTTGGCATGCGTTTTTTATTCATTTGTTTGTTCAGCATGGCAAAAACTTTGAGTTAATTGGCCAGCACATGGCCAAAAAGCGCTGTCAGAAGGACTACGTTCAGATCCGCAACTTCTACTACAACACCATCAAACAGCTTGGGCTCATTGTCAACTTGCTTGAGTGTAATACTTAGTCTGATTACAGTTCCGTCCCATTGTTCCAAGTCATTTCCAGACGACATGCCAAGAGAAGCAAGGGAGTTGTTTCTATTGATCAACTACGAAGAGTGGCGCAGGAAAACTGGTCAATCCAAAGTGAATAATCCAGAAAAGTTTCGCGAGCTCGTACTAAAAGGGTGCCGTTTTTTCGGTTACTGGCCGTCCATAAATTTCGAAACTCAAAAATGCAATATTTCGGACCCCCACCCCTAAGAAGTTCGCGAAGTTTAGCCAACTACCTTCCTAAAAAGCTTCGAAGTTTTTGGCTACCCCCTCGTAAAATAATTCAATGCCAATTTTGTTTGTAAACAGCAATATACATCTAGTTGGTGGTGTATTTCCTGTTTATTCAGGTTCAAATTGATTTGGTTCAAACGAAATTAGTTTGGCTTTGTAGATTCTAAATAAAGTGCTGTCCAAAAAAGCTTTGAGAAGTTTTCTCACGCACCCACCCCCTAACTGAGTTTTGGAAATTTATGGATGTCCCCTTTTAGTGATTTCAAGTTGCATTGTGCGCCATTTTGTAGGGTGACCTGTGTGAAGGTGAAAGGCAAACAAAAGAAACAAAAGGACACGCTGAAAACGCCTATTTGTGCTGCTCTCAAGAAATTTTGCACTGGTAACTTTGTTTTTGTTACCATCCAGATCCAATCCAAAACAGCTGTTCGACCAAACTCACTCTGTCAAGTTCGCATCACTAATGGAGCTTTGTTTTAGATCCTGAGGAGTTCAAGCACAAAGTTCCAGCGCAGGTAACAATTGAACTGGTGCCGAAAAGTTATGAAGACAAGTCGTATGTGCTGTCCTGCGAACAAAACCCTTTCGTTCGTCTACGAATGCATGGCAACGAGCTGCTGGAGTCGTACTTCAGGTTTCTGGAGCGAAAGTGGCTGCCGCCCGATTTAAAACTGGTAACTTTTAGTTTTTGTGCATTGCATTTTATTGTACAAGATGCTTTCCTGACTTCCACGTGGGAGTTTGGCAACAGGCTAACCTTTTTGGACATTATTTTGGTCCATGCACTTGGAAAACCACTCTGTTAACATGACCTGTCAGCACGTGTTAGCGTATCGTATCACCACATCGTGTTAGTAGATCGTGTCAACACAGACGCATTCAGGCGTGGTAACGCATAACTAATACATTCATCACGATATGCATACAGGATGTTTATCACGTGTTAGGAGATCGTGTTAACCGTGTCAGCAGAGTAGTTTTCCCCATGAATGTAGGATACAACTTTATGAATAATTTCGCGACCCGATTGCTGTTCGTATGTATCACCGTTATTTCACTGCACAGCCACTAAATTAGCTTCTTGCATGCTTGCATCCGATTTTGTGGTCCAGTTTGCTCGTGCCGCTCTTCAGTATTTGATGTTGATTCTGCGAGAGCTCTAACAGTTCCAGTCAGTGAGCGTCCATGAGCTTGGTCGGTTACTGAACAGCTGCCAATCCGGTCTCCGACCATCTCTCTCCGGCATGCATTCCGCTTTAGGTGCAACAGCAAAGACTATTGAAATATTTTGTTCCTTTGGCTTCTAAAGTGTATGTTAGATGTGCGTGCGATGCGATTTGAAAATATTGATCCATTCACAAAAAGCAATTTTTCTTTAGAAAGAGCAGTTGTTGAAAGAGAACATCGAAGATCTACTTCCCAAGATAACGCTTCACCCGCCCGGAGATGTGATGTTGTGCGAGCCAACGATCAGAGCCAAGAGCGTCGGTCCGGTGGCTGTCAGCGTGGAGAGATGCGTGAAAATCACGCAAAAGATTTCGGCTGCAAAAGGCACAGCTGTATCCTATCATAACAAGCCGTCTGAATCCGATCAGACCACTGTTAGCTGTAGTAAGCCGATGCCCATCAACGAAAACAGCAACGACGGAACTACCGACGATGACAGCTCTAGAGGCACGCCTGTTCTTTTGCTTTCTACTACATCCTTTTGGGACTATTTTTGTTCAGGCGACAGCGGTGCGAGTCCGAAAGAGCAAGACTCTTCCCAGATTGATGTGATGACGCTAGATTCGTCGCGACTACGAGGCGGACTGACTCACGAAAATGTAGCGGGCATGACGGCCGGCGAATTCTCTCTGATTGTACGTATTCTTTCTCTCTTTCTACAAGCAACCCAATCTGATTTCAGTGCAAGTCCACCGAAAGTGTGCGGCTGTTGTACTCAATTGAAACAAAGACTAAAGACGTAAGTGGCAAATTGATTATCGACTAGTTTGCTCAGTGTTCTTTAGCAATCCATCGAACCGTGGCACATCTTGATGACGCTAATTATGCGGGGCTATGGAGAAGAGCTTCACAAAATGCTGAACACTGATAAAGACAGGGCTCAGACAACAGGCGCCGTCTCCCAAGTAACTCCCGGTTCTGCCGCGGCCGCTGCGTCTCTCTGTCGAACGTTCGTAGCCCAGATACCCTCGCCGGTGAAGCACGAGATCTCTAAACAACGTCCAAAAAGTGAATCTCTTATGTGCATTTTTCATCTGACTACAGTCAAACTTCCAAAGGTGCAACACACGCTATATCGCAAATTTTCGTTGAACTTATGGAGGTGCGGTGCAAAACTAGCGGAAAATGCGTGGAAAGTGGTTCTTTGTTCGCATTTTATCGTTTAGAATGCACCAAGGAAGAATATCTGGCTAGCAACTTGATTGAACTCTCAGTGACACTTACGTAGTTAGGGTTAATACTCACGCATGTTTGTTTGACGCTTGTTTTTAAAGTCTGCGATCGATTTATGTATGCTTAAACTTAGTGTAAGGTTAAGAAATTTAGCTGTTAGCGATGTGTCAAGAGTTTGACAACCACATAACTGAGAGTTGCATTCAGTCAGTATTCTGAAGGTGTGGGTGTTATTTTATTTTTTTGAAGGCTATGAGCTACTACTATTTAGCACAGCCAACCAAATTCCAGCAAAAAATTGATTGTTAAGCAATGGTTATCACATTTTTACCCGTATTGGCCTTCCATCTCTCTACTAAGCTGTTAGATTGACCTACAAACCCTCATTCACGTTGCATTTACGGAGATAGCGTGGCACTTATGGAGGTGTTGCACTTGGAGGTTCTAATGGATTGACCGGTGCCATGATTCAGCGTTGCAGTTGCACTTATGGAGGTGCGCCGTAATGCTATAAGATAGCGTATTCGGGACATAGAAAAGCGTAGCATTTATGGTGGTTTGACTGTACTGTACCATTCTTAAAGAACGAGTTCGCAAATGCAAGCAAGACAAGGAGCCCGGAGAACGTGAGGACCAAAATCAGGCAACTACTGCTGGCCGGCCGACTCAGACTTTTATGGTTACCCCGGGCAGCAACCCGGTGGAAGCCGAAAATCAGATGTTTATGATGCAGGTCCAAAAGCACCTGCCAAAATCGAAGCGAGGCCGCAATTCCTCTGGGGTCATCAGACGACAGATGGTACCGCACGAAGTAAGATAGACTTTTTGTGATGCTCTAGATCAGATTTCTATTCCTTGCTGGTTGCTTTCGTAGGAAGTGCAGCAGCCTCAACAGCTGACAACAATTGTGGTACCATCCTCTTCTGGTTGGCCGGCCACTAAACAGCCCGACTTGGTGTCGACGGCGCTACAACAAGCTGCAATACCAGCTGGGGAGCAGCCTAAAACGCCGGAGCGACGCGGTCCCACTGTGATGTCGGCATTTAGCAGCCCTGGACTCAGTTCTATCTTTCGGGAACTGTCGGCCGACGGTGCCGAGCCGCCACCCCAGACTCCGGTATCTTCTCGACAGCTGGACTTTTCCCTGTTGGAGAAGCAACCGGCGATCAATTTTGATCACCTACTCACATCGCCTCCTAAGCAACAGTTGTCGTTGCACCTGCCCGATGATGTAAGATGGTCTCTCTTACCCTCAGCACTTAACTGGTACTGGTGCCGCTACTCACGTTCGAGCATTGTATTACCCCATGGGACATGGGCTAGCATTTCGGCTGAGGGAGGGGGTAGAATTTTCAATTCCTGAGGGGGGTAGGAGCTCCTGAGGGGGGGCTGAGGGGGTGGCAAGCCAAGAAGTCCGATTTTTGGCCAAAATCAAGGTTTTTTGGCTTACTTTTCATTAAAATAAGTTAAAATAAGCTATTCTGAGCTCATTTACACCTAATCCAGGCATATTTTTATCATAATTTTCTATAAAAATTCTTCAAAAAAATTCCTGAGTACCGGTCATCTATGCCGTTAAGTGTCTGACTGTCTCTCGTTGGGGTGCGCAGTAAGTGATGTGGTTGCATTCAGGTTCGTCTGATCACCGATCAGATGCTGCAGCAGAACAGCGTCGACTTCTGCCGGCATTTCGAGGCGCTGGCTTATACGCTTGAAACGCCAAACAAGAAGAAATGATTTGATGCTATTTGTAATTGCCTACACTGTTTTTGAGTAAATTGACGTAACGGTGATGGTTGGTTTATGCTGTAATGGACTGGCGCATGCGTCCTTGCGGCTCAGCCGCTGTCTTAGAGTTACGGAGTGTACTGTTAAAATCATGTCTGCTTCTAGGATTAGCTAAGTCGAATGGCTCTCCAACAGTTATGGCAGGAGTACACGGATATGCCGGTGATTACTCGTGCATACACTACTGCCTGCTTTCTGACTACTGCAGCTGTGGTAAGATCCTTTTCTCTTTCAACGGATCGTCTTTTGAACCTTTGTCAGGCTTTTTTGTATTTTGCTCGTCTAAAGTGTTGTGAGCGAAGTGGCTGTGAGAAAGTGGCAGGTTTGAACTGTTTTAGCAGTTAGATGTGGTGACGCCCTTCCAGCTTTACTTCAATCCGACACTAATTCTGACTCATTATCAGGTATGCTTACAGGGTTTAGGTGTCTTATTCGCATGAGTCTGCAAAAGGTTCGTGGGAATATCTGTCTTAGGAATGGAATTCGACAAAAAAATTTTAATCTTCTCGAGAAGTTAACTAAAAGCCCAAATTTTTATGTCCCAACTCTTATTAGTGAGAAATTCGAGTTAGAAATTTTCGTCTCATCATAGTTATGGAGTCCGATTTTTAGGAACCCATATCTCAGGACTGGAGCGTGAAATCCACAAATCCGTTACGGGTTTTTGTTAACTCATTAATATGTATTAGTGTTCGGTCCGGACTTACAGCGCTCTAGGTCAAAGTTTCGATTTTGGGTCTGAATACTGAAACTTGATTGTTTCAGAGAATCTGAATACGTACTTGACATCCCAATACGTTGTACACAATACTTGCTGATCTGGGTCAAAAATCGTATTTCAGTGCATATTCATTCTGCATCATTAGAACTGGCAAAAATATTTTTTCGATAGCTCTCACGGAGAAGGCTGAGGTGAAGTTTGCAAACGCTCCAGCCTTCCATGCCAAACTTAGAGTTTGTGCCAAACTCTATTGCTATGGCGCTATGGACTGACTGCATTGCCCGTTTAGGTCTGGCGACTGGTGACTAGCTTCTGCTTCTTCGGTCCGTTCGGATTTAGTTTCCTGTTCAACATGATATTCACGTATAGGTATTGCCGCATGTTGGAGGAAGGTTCATTTCGGGGCAAAACCGCTGATTTCTTCTACATGTTCTTGTTTGGCGGGACGTTTATGGTGGTATGCCATTGTTTTATGCTTCTATCTTGTATGACTTTTGTATTACACTCTGGTATGGCATTTAACGCCGTTTATGGTACTAGCGCCATGGAACGGTACCTAGGCTAGTGGCACCATACTTTATATGGTACCACCACAGTCCCCGAACGTGGGGGTACCATTATGGTGCCACTGCCCTAAGTACCGGTACCAGGCACCGGCGTTAAGTGCCTGACTGTATTATGTATTGTTTTGTACTGTCTACAGAGCTCTAATGGGGTACGATTTTCTGCCATGCGGTCACCAGAAAACGTCCCATTTGAAGGTAAACTGCAAAGTATGTAGATGGTGCTGTGTAATTGTAGGTAATGGCATTGTTTGTGCATATGGTGTTTTTGGGGCAAGCTTTCACAATAATGTTGGTGTACGTATGGAGTCGTCGAAATCCTCATATCAGAATGAACTTCTTTGGAATTCTCACTTTCCAAGCCCCCTACCTGCCTTGGGTATTGCTGGCCTTCTCTGTGCTGCTCGGCAATTCAGTCATTGTCGACTTTATGGGTAGGTTGCCTTCTCTCTCTCTCTTATACCGTCTGGTCGTGTACCTGCATGTACGTAATGTAGGATAGCTGCCATTAGTTTAACCTTGGCCTTCTTTCAGGTATCGCCTGCGGTCACTTTTATTACTTCCTGAAGGACGTTTTCCCCAGACAGCAGAATGGCATCGAAGTGCTTGTTACTCCCTCGTTCATGTGCGTAGTAGTTTTGTGAAGATCTCCTCAAAGACCGGTGATTTTCAGTCAGTGGATTTTTGAAACTGTGACCGCTGAGGACCCTAACTACCAGCCGTTGCCCGAGGAGGAAAGACCCGGCGGTTTTAACTGGGGAGAACAGCCGCCTGCACAGGACGCTCAACAAGAACCTGAAGACGAACAAAGGTGATACAGACTGTGATGACGTTTTATTTCTGCTAAATCAATGGTTGGAGTAAGTGGTGTCATTGCTCGCCCCTCCTGTCGGTCAACTGCGCAAACAGCTTTCTCGTACAGCAACAGAAATCGTTGAATTTCTTGCGTCTATCAACAGCTAACTGTATAACAACTTATAACTACAGTCAACTCTTTATATCGGTCTCTACGCATCTTGCATCGTTTGGGATATGTAAAGCGTGTTGCACTAACGGGGGTTAGATGCAAATGATCACTGAAACGACAGTACCTTTTCTACTCACCGTCACGTTTCTGCAGCAGAGTTAATAAACATACCTATGCTAAAGAAAAGACTTGCATGAAGAAAAACGGCGTTTATTGAGGAAGAATATCACGGTGGTAAGGTAACAAAGAATACACAGTTACAGTGGTTGGTATAGTAAAGCCAGCATTTTATAGCTTAGGAGATTCACAACAGAGACGACAGACTGAACAGCTAAACAGTCTAACAAAGATGGCGAGTACCGAAATCGAGTACCATTCAAACAAGCATTCACAACTACAACCGATGCAATGCAAACTGAAATACTACGTCCAACCAGCACGTCACACGATCAACATGCGCAACACCAAACCAAATAGCACTACCATCGCTTGATTCACAAATGAAAGCACGAAGCAGTACCGCGCGCATGTTCACTACGGAGCAGAAGTTCCAAAACTAGTGGATAGCCAGCATGCAAACTATACTGTGCAAACATAGGAACGGTAGTGACGTAACAGTAGCCAGGGTTCCCTCTCAGTTTCACCGGTCAATCGAAACCGTTCAAGGTGCTAATCGATGCGCGTGGTACGGTATCAGCACACGACAGCGGAAACTTGGAGAGAACCCTTCCTGCCTGTTGGCGCAGAATTTACGAACTGTGTAAATGGAATCGTTTACAAATGTCTGTACACCCTGATCGTCCTTGCAAAGCGTCCGGATTGCCGATTGTACGTCTAGACCGTTTGATATTTGCTGCCGGCAGACGGATAAAGTGAAAACGGCTCACTCCACATCCTTCTCAAATCGCCCTGCAACGTTATCGGATCAGTCTTCCGGCACTCGTACTGAATCCCTCAAAACCAAAAACAATACATGGCATTGTGTTTCTAAGTCTTACTTGGCAAATTTGTGTTCATCTACGGTATGCACGCAATAAAACCACTTACTTTCAGATATGCCATTACAAGCAGCGGAAGCAATGTGAACGGCACAAGATACAGCAGTGCAGGTTGAGCTGCTTTGAACACCTCAGCCGATACAGTGGCTGTTAACAGACCTGAACAAATAAGCTACATTAAATGTAGATAAGAAATCAGACTAAAGTTCTGCTAGAAGTTGGCGGAAAGCTACAAGTCCGTTTCATTGTACAAAAGTCAGAGTTAATGCACTAGCAATGTTACTTTGACGCTAACTTGGATTATTCAGTTCTAAGTTCACAAGATCTGTTGCCGGCTCGATAATTCGTACCGCTTCAATCCAAACCCCTTCCAACTTCTGTAGCCCTTTTGGTGAAGTTACTGTTGAAATATTACGACAGAGTATCATTTGTTATTATGCACACTAGTCGAAATTATTTTCCTTTTCTTTTGTGTTATCTTGTGTGCGGCTGTTTGTCACTGAGTAAATCTACTAGTCAACCTTATCTTCGTGCTTCTCTGATACACGCAATCCTACGGTCCATAGCCTCAATTACAGTTTAACTCTTCAATATATTACTACAACCATATGACTGTTGTATGCTCTACTGCGACTAAAGTCATACCATACATGGGGACTATCCAACTTGCGCACAACCGATTTGCGCACACGGATCGCGGGCACACCAACTTGCGCACAACCGATTAGCGCACAACCGAATTGCGCACAACACAACCGATTTGCGCACAAAGTAATAATAGTTGTGTTGTTGTGTGTTGAATATAGTGTACATACGCTGTAAGGCTATGGTAATGCAGGCTTAACGGTACAGGCATGCGTTATATGTAAATTTGGTTTGGTCAGCCAAACTGGCATGCATGCAGTCCATGGATGTATGCATTGAAGAGTTTGATAGTTTTGTGGGAGTGTTTGTAGTATCGTGCTATCGAGTGGTTGTGTGTGTTGTGTGCAAGTTCTACTAGTAAAGCCTCCACTTCGAAAGCCTCCACTTCGCTTTCAGCATGTAGGCTGGCATGCATGCAGTCCTGTGGCACATGAATGGCACATTTGGCATAGTCCCAACGCTGTACCTGCAACTTTACTCAATTTACGTGTTCCCAGATGGAGAGAAAGGTGTCGTTGCCATCATGGCCCTTCTTGCTGTTAAAACGGCCGGAGGGGGAGGGGGTGGGGCGAGGGGGCTATGAACGACCGAGGGGGTGGTATTGGCCGGCGAGGGGAGGGGGTGTACCACCCCCATACCCCCGCGGCACATGTATGATTATAAATCTATCTGTTATAAATGTAACTGTTATGTAAAATTACTGTTGGTGTCTATGACTATATTGTGCTGCAAAAAAGTAAGTGTTTAAGTAAAAAAATTGTGCGCAAATCGGTTGTGTTGTGCGCTAATCGGTTGTGCGCAAATCGGTTGTGCGCAAGTTGGTGTGCCCGCGATCCATGTGCGCAAATCGGTTGTGCGCAAGTTGGTAGTTCCCCATACATGTAACAGGTGGTCTGCCTCGCCCAGCAGACTTAGGTCAGAACCCCCTAAACGATGTTTCCGACCTTCCACCGACTTTTTATTTCTAAGTAGAAAGTTTTTCAGCAAATTTTTACACATTTTTTGAATTTCAGACCACCCGTTACATGTATGGTTGCTAAATCGCCTGTAAAACAGCACCAGCACTCCTTAGCTGTAAAATTAGCGATTTTTGACGATTTTTAGTAAAAAAATTGCAATTGCTTACAATTTTAAGCGTTTTTGGTATCCAACCCTCTCCCCTTGAATTTTAACTTAGACCCCGCCGGCCGGAGCGAGACCGCTAAAACCTCTCCCCCATCGGCAGATGACCTGTTGCATATATGAGCCATACCGTTCCGGCCATTTTATGTCGGTTTTCCCGGCCCATGCATATAGAGAAGGAGCTTGAAGAAACAAAGGAAGCACTTACCCAGAAAGTAGCCAATAAGACTACAGTGAAAGTAAGTCATTCGTTGCAAGTTGGTCAGAGTCGGGGTGGTCGGGGGCACCCCCTCCTGCACGAACTGAGACCTTTTGTGTGCATCGTAGCGCAGCACGAAACACAACAGCAAGCCCGGCATCACCTGAATCAGGGATATGAAACAGTTATCCAGACTACCAAACGGTTTGAAGTTCTCATATAACTCGAGAAAAAAGGTATTACTGATTTAGAGAAGATGTACAATCAAGGATTTTTCGACATTCATCGCACTAGTCGCTGCCAGCGCATCGTTTGGTTAACAACAATATTCGGTGCGCAAGATATCGGCACATAATGGCAGTGGACGGAGTCAAACTACACATTATGTTATCGAGACCACTTATGGTAAAGCTACCGTATACTGTATCTCGAGAAATCTGACTGTTAAGATCAGGTGAGAAACAATTACATTTTGCACGAAAACCTTCAAACTGAAACCAAAAGAACAGAGTGAGAGCTAAGGTAGAAAATCTACTCACAATATCTCCAAGCCCGAGCATGGTGAACCGACCGGCATTGTGGGAACTGGGAAATACCAACTTTCCAGGCAAAGACAGTTTAGGAGGTTCTTTGAACACTCCTACTAAATGCAACTTTTTGGCCACGAAACCCATCTGAAATAGACTGCGCTATTAAGTGGTACATGGCGCCAGTGGCAGACGATTGCAGTGAATGACCAGTTACAGCCAGCAAAACAGAAAGCTAAGGAAAGAACGTACGGGGTTTTCAGCAGGACGCGTGGCCACACGCACCATAACGTTAGCGTTGAAGATGTAAGAGGAGAAGAAGACCCAAAAAATGTCGTAAAGTAGCAGCCCTGAGAGTAGCACAGTAGAAACCTTGAGACTGGGCAAGCGCACCAGAGCTATAAATGCTACACACAGGCCCATACCCAACGCTAAAACACCGAAGGTCGGGCTAAACACAACACAACCGAACCAGCGCACCGTCCATAAGTAGCCAATGGCCAGTTAGCACCCAGAGCGAGACGAGAGTAAAGGCGGCTATGAAGGAAACCAGCTCGGCGGCCGTGTACCTACCGAATATGCCGAACGAGATCCTGAAACTGTGCTGGGCAACACCAATAATCAAATTACCGCGCATACTTTCCACCGTCTGAACACGGATTCATCAAGTACTGACACATCGGCAGCAACAGAAATGCAAACGCCACTGTGGCAATTACTGAAACTTCGGAAATGTCAATCAGTACGCACAAATCAGACAGAGCCAAAAACAAATGACTGCAAAACGTTACTTGCTGTACACAAAGCGAACACAGTCTGCAGCGAATCGAAGAAGAAAAACATGATGAGGAGAGAAGCGCTGGCCCCAATCGGCAGAAACAGTGCCTGCGTTGAATCAATTGTTTGCATTCCTGAAAGAAAAGAGGTCAGCTGTCAAAGCGCAATTCCAATCTCATCTGCAAAGCAGAGAAAAAACTCTGCACGAGAGCTAGGGACAGAACCAGCTTTAGGAATTAAACAGGAAGCCATAGCGACAACAAGATGACCTGTGATCATAACAGTTAAACCAGTTGGAATCTGAGCACAATGGCAGTTACTGCTTTTCCACCACACGAATTAGGTATGTACGGCTACCCAGCCAGTTAAAAAAGAGCAGTCCTAATTTTGCATATCAGTCAAAAGGTCGAAAACCGAAACCTGTGGCTTCTGTCGTATTTTTCTCTTTGTCCCTCCGACGCGCTTCCTGCTCCATATTGAGTGACCTGCAAAAATTGCCGTGACGCTGATTTACCGGCTAATCGATCAGGCGTATGCGAGTGCGCGAAACGGCCCATAATTTGGACGCACACAAACACTTAATCGAATATTCAAAAAGACAACGGCTGGGCCGGGCAGATGTTGGATTCGATTCAAAATCAGCTCACCGAAAACTGCCGTAGACTATCAGTAGAATGGCAATACAGAAGGTTGAGACTCGCGATGTGTCCAGTAAAGCGTACGCCCTAAACAACACAGAAATTGCACTGTGGGCAAACGGTTTCTGCATGAGCAGTGCAGTGCCAGAGTGGAGAGTAAGACGGTGTTTAAGAGAGACGTTGGAATCAATTACTTACATAGGCAAGCAAAGCAGCAACAACACGCTCATTAAAGCATAGATAGCGCGCTGTTGTTGCACAATCGACGGTGGCATGATTGTAGAGCCAAAACGAGAATGAATTACGAAGTTGTAGAACTATAGGACTGTTCGTCCATGCGACGCCAGCCGGTTTGTGAGCTCTAATAAAACAGAGAGTTCTCCGCACGGAAAGGAAATCCGGACCGACAACTTTTTAACACACAGTCGTCCTTCCACTACACCTTATCTCAAACCGATCTTTTCTATCCACTAATTCTACCGGGTACTTCCCCTCCAGACTTAAACTGCAGTTGTCTCATCTCTACTTCGATTTTCCTCCTTTGCAGGAAACAAGCGCGGGTTGGATTTCTTGCGTTAAACGAAAATAGAGCGTACCAATAGTCGACCTGCGTGGTGGTGTGCGGTTGGCTGTGTGACTGATGCACTTGCGGAACGGACATTGGTGACGATGGACGGTCGCAGACGACTTCGTTCTCTCAATCCAACGCAACAAAGCCGCACACACCACGCACAGATGTCTTTAATTCATTGCAGTCGTGACCCCCATGTTTGTCTGTTCGTATCGGCTTTCTTCGCTTCACGGCAGACAAAGACCAGTGTGAAACTGTTAGTAGCAGTTCAGTTCAAACGAAGACACCAACTAAAACAGTCACGTTAATTAAGGTAATTAACACAAAGACTGTACGGTCGATTGCCATAGCGCAGAAAGTGGAAGAGAAACGCGAAAATCAGACCAGATACTTTACATAGAGAAGAAGACAAAGTCAGCAGAGCCTGACAATCGAAAGGAAACAAGTCTGGTCTGTGAACGACGTGCAAACCGCGCGGCACTGTCTGCCATACACTTCTCAAACTGTCCAGTCACGTTGCATTACACACACGCCGTCTCTAGTTTACAATCTTGCATTGTAATAGAGACATCACTGCCCAACAAACGAGAACTGAATCAACTAGACTTTTCTACTGAAAAAGAATAGTGAAACACTGTATCCATAGAAAGGTAAAGGGAAGCCCTGCTAGCGGTGGCGTGCAGACTTCTGTCACTAAAGTCGTACGGTTAGAACTAGGATTAGAATCAGAAATCCCGTCAATAGTCAAGTCAGTCACGATTTATCGACATACGATATCACCGTACTAAATTTTGTACCGATCATACATGTAACAGGGGGTCTGCCCCCACCCGACTTAGGGCGGACCTTCCCAGACGATTTTTCCGACCCCCTCCATACATGGGCTGGAGGTGAGGGAGTTTACCCCCTGGCCGACCAATTCCCCACCCTCGGTCGTTCGTACCCCCTCGCGCTACACCCTCCCGGAGGGAGAAAGCTTTCGCTTTTCAGGCGTTTTTTGGACTATTGTGGGATTCCCCCCGCCCCAAGACTACCTCCACACCCCTCCGATTTTTCTGGCAAGAAATTTTTCGGTTTTTCGCCCAGAGGGGGGTCCAAAATTTCAAAAAGCTCCAAAACGCCTGGAAATGCGTTTTTAGCATGTTTTTATTTCAGTAGGGACGCTAAAAATCGCAATTTTAAGCTGCCCAATAGCTTTATAGAGCAAAAAAAGAAGCAAAAAAATGACAAAAAAGGTTTCCAAAAACACCGATTTCTGTTAAATATCAAGCCAAATACGGTTTCCAAAGGCTTTTCAAGTGAATTTTAGGCTAAAAATTATAGATTTCTGAGCCAGTTTGTTAGTACTGGGAGCCACTATTAGTACTTGTATTTTTGGGTCGGGCGTCCCTTTAATCTGTCTCGGGGGGTTAGGGGGGTTTGACCTTTTCAGCTAGGGGTAACCCCCCAAAGCCCCTGGTACATGTATGCCCAGGATGGCCTTCTCAAACATTAAAGAATCGTTAGAGAAACGGATCAGGTGTAGCTGAGGGAAACCAGGAACCGATCCAAACAGAAATCAATGTTTTCAATGATCATAATTAATTATAACTTAACAAGTTTTATGGATAAATATCGATTATCGATTACAAAATACAAAGGCAAAATTCCAAAATCGTCAAAAATGTTATACATCATTTCAAAGCCCTTCACCTGACGAGTCTAATGATCACCACATCAGCACGCCCCAGGGGGGCCTGTTTTGCCAAATATAAAAGTACCCCTAGAGAAGCATCAGTATAGGCACGCCCCGGGGGCTGTTTTCCAGATATAAAAATACCCCTAGGAGGGACGCATCAGTATAGGCACGCTCGGGAGGGCCTGTTTTCCAAATACATCATACATGGGCCGGGGGTGTGGGTATACATGTGCATGGTCGGCGGCTCAGGGGGACGGCCAGGTATCCGTGCGTAGTTGCCTGGATATAGACGCAAATTTTCGGTCGGAAATTCAAATTTTGGCGAGAAATTTTAATTTTTGCCCAAAATTTTGGCTAAAAATACGAAATTTTTGATTAAAATTTAAAAATTTGCGTTAAAAATTAAATTTTCGACAAAAAATTTCCAAAAAACCACTTTTATGACAGAAATATTCTCAAAAAATCGAAATTTTCGAGGAAAATTAGAAAAAATTTCGTATTTGGCGCGTAGTTGCCTGGAGGAAGGGTTGTTGCCGAAATTGATTTCTGTGACTTAAAAACGCATCTGGAGGCTTTCTAGCAGCCTCTAGCAACGTTTGGTAGATTTTTGTTTTCGTCCCCCCTGGGCACCCCCCATGCACATGTATGGGTGTGGGGTATACCCCTCCCCCTCGCCGGCCAAAACCCCCTCGGCCGGCCAAACCCCTCCCCCACCCACTCCCGGAAGGAGAAAATTTTTGATTATTTAAGGCAAAATAGGCGTTTTTTGGCCTTCCCCCCCCCCGAGGTCTCCATATCCCCTCCGGATTTTTCCGGCCCATTTATGAAATACATATAAAAATACTCCTAGGGCGTCGCATCAGTATAGGGCACGTCCCGGGGGGCCTGTCTTTTCAAACATAGAAGAACATCTAGAGATGCATCCGTTGTTGTTTCTACTGCCAGCTGCGCAGCCACTTCAGGGCCTCCATGGGGCTGAGCCACAAGGACTCCACAGCTAGGGTGGTGGGTTTTCGAGGGCAGCTGAAGAGATGATGAGTAGTGTGGATTGCCCCACAACCAGTGGGACAAGTCTCGGGCACAGTAGGGTGAAGGCGGTGCCGGTATGCGTTCAGCAGCCATGAGTGGCCACCACGCAGCTGAGCCAACACAATCCGGTCAGACCGCACTAGGACAGACTCCTCTTTGCTGACTGGAGGTGGAGGGGCGTTCAAAACCCCGTTTCTAGCAGTTGCCTCTCTGGCAGTGGCAGCGTGGACTTGTTTTAGATGGCGCTTGATATCTTCAGTACTGAGCGGAGCACTAGACTGGCCAGGGAAGTAGGTTCGCAGGGTATGCCGCATAGCTCGCTGGTGGGACTCCTCAAAGATGGCAAAATTGGGGTGTGAAGGGTGGCGAGAGTTGATGTAAGCTTGCTGGCAGAGCATCTTACCCCAGAGGGCAGCAGGCAAGACACGGGTCTCAGCACTCAGATGACTACTGCCAGACATCTTGAGGCACCCAGTAACCACGCGTAGCGCGGCGTCCTGAACACGTTGCAGCCTGGCAATGTTGGTGTTTGAGATCCATGGGAACCAGGCAGGCGCTGCATAGAAGCAGGCGGATTGTAGCCAGGACTTGAAGAGCATAAGCAGCGTTTCCTTTGAACTACCCCAGGATGTGCCGCTGAGCGCCTTGAGCAGATTGGTTTTGGCCAGAGCCTTGTTTTTGACGGCATTAACGTGGTCTGGTGAGAGAAAGTGGCCATGGTGTCAAAAGTGACACCAAGTACCGTCACAGAGTTGGAGTAAGCGATTGGGGACCCGCACCAGTGCAATGGAGGGGTGACACGGAACTCGCCAGAAAACAAGCAGAATAGGATGGCCTGAGATTTTTCAGCAGATACCTGCAGGCCATTGCCAGTCATCCAATGAGCAAGCTCGTTTAGGTAGAGATGCATCCGTATATGGTATGCTCGGGGGCCTGTTTTCCTAATTTAAAACTACCCCAGCACATGTATAAGCATGCAGTATCACCTAGAACGCACGTTTCTCTAAGTAAGCTTGAATATGGCCACAAAATGTTATCTCAAATATAAAGCCAAAAAGTAGCTACCCCTTCACAAAAGTAAAATATCTCGAAAACTTGGTAGAAATCCTACAGACTTCTAACCTGTCTAGATCGAAAGAGCAGGTTGCGTTACCCCCTGCAACCCAAACGGTATTAAAGTAGAGGGCTTGTAAGAGGGTCTTCTAGAACAGATTAACTGTAATCTCACTTACCTTCTTCCCTCTTCTCCCCTCTTTTAGCAATCAATATTTTCTAACTGGGTTTAGGCCTTGGGGGTTACTATGATTTTAAGGGGGGAGAAGAAAGTTGAAAATGAAAAAAATTTTTTTTAAAAACCGGGACCTCCTACAACCGGGACCTAAACATGCATAGATTAAAAAAATTCCTATTAATACCTAATAATTATTTATTAATTTATTATAAAAAATAAGTGTTGGTGATTAATCTGCAAAAGGTTTTAAAAGCGAACGAGTTGCACAAGGTTTGAATACACCAAGTTAAGGGCATGTACTAAGGGTCGGGATTAAAATCCGGTCGATCGGCCCAGCCTCTCCTTTATTATATGATTAATAAATTGGAAGCAAAATTTTGAAAATAATCTCAAGGGCTAGGTAGGCCTAGGTTGAGATAGGTGATACTACACATAGCTACGTTTTCATTTCAGAAAGACATAGGCCTCACCCAGGTAAACGGAAGGCTACCAGACTTGGGTTTGGCCAGAATTAACTCGAAGAAATATGGAATAAATCATGCCAAAAATCTTTTTTTTAATTCGGCGCAACATTAACCAACATCGGAAGTTCGGAACAACGTCAGGGCAGCCATTTGTTGAAGTTAATTACTGTAGTAGGTAATATTAGGAAAACTCGAAAAAGGACTTTAGTAGGTGACCTAATTTGGGTCGGTCTCCAGAAAATCATCCAATAACCTTAAAAATAGGTAAAAATCGATCCGGATTTTTGCAGAACTGTACAGTGGGGTGGGATGACCTTTGCTTTATTCCATGCTAGACTTGCCGTTCTACGTTCAATCCCATTAACAGATATTCGTGCGCAAGGACGTGTGGGTATATGTGACAATTGCAATCGAATAAGCATAAACATAACAATTTTCGCACAAACCCCAGGACTTTAGCCTGCTTGAAACAAATAATTAGCCAAAAATAATGGCAATTCGGTTTCTTCTAGCCGTCTAACCGTTCTAACCGTTCTAGCCGTTCGCACCGGCAGGTAACGCTGTGGGCGCTGAATTTTGTGCAATTTTCAGAACGTTTTCAGGCTGTGATACTTCTTCAATATACGTACTTTGTGCTTTCAATCGCATCTCTTCTGGCCAACTCCGAATCGCCATACCGAAATACTATTCCAAGAATCGCCCAATTCACTTTGGAAATCAATTAAACTGACGATTTCCCTTCTAATTGTAACGATTTCAGCTCTTCAAGCTGTGATGCTTCTTCGATACGCCCTGAGCAGCCACTCATATATGATCTGGCCAACTCAGAATCGCCATGCCGAAATACTATCCCAAGAATCGGCCGATTCACTTTGGAAATCAATTAAACTGTCGACTTTCCCTTCTGATTGTAACAGTTTCCACTCTTTAAGCTCTGATGCTTCTTCAATGTGCTTTGTGCTTTTACTCACATTTCTTCTGGCCATCTCTGAATCGCCATGCCGAAATACTATTCCAAGAATCGGCCGATTCGGCTGCGGAAATCACTGAAACTACTGTAACGATTTCCCTTCTGATTGTAAAGATTTCAAATCTTCAAGCTGTGATGCTTCTTCAATGTGCTTTGTGCTTTTGCTCACAATTCTTCTGGCCATCTCCGAATCGCCATGCCGAAATACTATCCCGAGAATCGGCCGATTCGGCTGTGGAATTCAATTAAGCTGATGGTTTCCCTTCTGATTGTAACGATTTCCACTCATCAAGCTGTGATGCTTCTTCAATGTGCTTTGTGCTTTCACTCACATCTCTTCTGGCCAACTCTGAATCGCCATGCCGAAATATTATCCCGAGAATCGCCCAATTCACTTTGGAAATCAATTAAACTGTCGACTTTCCCTTCTGATTGTAACAGTTTCCACTCTTTAAGCTCTGATGCTTCTTCAATGTGCTTTGTGCTTTTACTCACATTTCTTCTGGCCATCTCTGAATCGCCATGCCGAAATACTATTCCAAGAATCGGCCGATTCGGCTGCGGAAATCACTGAAACTACTGTAACGATTTCCCTTCTGATTGTAAAGATTTCAAATCTTCAAGCTGTGATGCTTCTTCAATGTGCTTTGTGCTTTTGCTCACAATTCTTCTGGCCATCTCCGAATCGCCATGCCGAAATACTATCCCGAGAATCGGCCGATTCGGCTGTGGAATTCAATTAAGCTGATGGTTTCCCTTCTGATTGTAACGATTTCCACTCATCAAGCTGTGATGCTTCTTCAATGTGCTTTGTGCTTTCACTCACATCTCTTCTGGCCAACTCTGAATCGCCATGCCGAAATATTATCCCGAGAATCGCCCAATTCACTTTGGAAATCAATTAAACTGTCGACTTTCCCTTCTGATTGTAACAGTTTCCACTCTTTAAGCTCTGATGCTTCTTCAATGTGCTTTGTGCTTTTTCTCACATTTCTTCTGGCCATCTCTGAATCGCCATGCCGAAATACTATTCCAAGAATCGGCCGATTCGGCTGCGGAAATCACTGAAACTACTGTAACGATTTCCCTTCTGATTGTAAAGATTTCAAATCTTCAAGCTGTGATGCTTCTTCAATGTGCTTTGTGCTTTTGCTCACAATTCTTCTGGCCATCTCCGAATCGCCATGCCGAAATACTATCCCGAGAATCGGCCGATTCGGCTGTGGAATTCAATTAAGCTGATGGTTTCCCTTCTGATTGTAACGATTTCATCTCTTCAAGCTATGATACTTGTTCAATGTGCTTTGTGCTTTCAGTCACATCTCTTCTGGCCAACTCCGAATCGCCATGCCGAAATACTGTCCCAAGAATCGGCCGATTCACTTGTGGAAATCAATTAAATTGACGATTTGTAACGTACTTCTTCGATACGCCCTGATCAGCCACTCACATTTCCCTCCCAATTCGTATCCCTTGAATTTTTTACCACTCCATTTTTTCTGTCCTTGGAAATTTTGGGCTATGAAATTGTTTGGGGTGTTCTTTCTTTAATTCCTGGCTTTTTCGGGCAAAAAAATTTAGGGTGGACTAAAAAGCCTTCCAAAAATACGGGGTGAACAAAATTTCAGACAAAAATATTTTAAGGGAAGAATTCTAAGGGGCATGACATTTTATGAAGGCACACTGAAAAACACAAGGCGCAAAAAATTTCGGACCAAAAATATGGGGGTAAGAATTTTTGGAGATACAAATTTTAAAGGGGTACATTTTGGGGGCGAAGAAAGCACTCGGAAGAATACAGGGTGCAAAAATCATCCTGAAAAATACAGGGCGGAAGTATTGAAGAAATGGGCAATTTGAAGGAAAATCGTCAGTTTCGGCGATTTCCACAACCAAGTCACGTCTTGTCTTGGTCATGAGTAGTTTATGCTATGCCGTGTGTCTCGGCGGCTCCGGCATCTGTGAGAGCGGTTGTTTGTGGGTTCGAAACCGGTCGAAGGGACTGGGAGTATATGTAGCCGACGCAAAGCCCAACACAGGCCGCCGAAGGCCAGTGATGGCTAGTAGGTAAATGGGAACCGAACCGGCGCTACCGTTGCAACGAATAGCAGCAAAGGGCAGGGTTGCCCAATTGAAAGGCTCTGAAAAGAGCGCGGTCTGTCCTGAGCTGTTCGAAAGGACAGTGGAACTGAAAACCAAAACGGAACAAACAAAACCGAATCGGCCGATTCTCTCCCAGATGATGCTCGGTTTAGCGAATCAGAGCTGACCAGAACATGTAAATGGTAAACGGCTAGTAGGTAAATGGGAACCGAACCGGCGCTACCGTTGCACCTATTGGTAGCAAGGGGAGGGTTGTTTGTAGACAGGGCTGCCCCATTGAGGGGCTCTGAAAAGCGCGAGGGGTGTCCTGTCCTGAGCTGTCCGAAAGGACGGTAGAACTCATAAACAAACAAACAAACAACACAGTTTTAAAAGTCAACTATACAGTTTAAGGCACTTACGAAAAAAGATTACTACAAACAGCACCTATTCGGCACTCACTTACTCAAGTTGTAATTTCCGGTGTTTTCGATAAGACACACGTACAGTAGTATAGTAGAGGGTAAGGTCTGCAAAACGTAAAAAAATATAGATTTGGTACAAGAGAATGCGACTGGACAGGATCTTCAGGTTTATCGAAGAAGCACCACAGCTGAAAGAGTTGAAATCGTTGCAATCAGAAGGAAAATCGTTAGTTTCATTGATTTTTTACAACTAAATCGGCCAATTCTTGCGATAAGATTTCGGCATGGCGATTTGGAGTTGGCCAGAAGAGATGCGAGTGAAAGCCCAAAGCACATTGAAGAAGTATCACAGGTTGAAGAGCTGAAATCGTTGCAATCTGGAGGGAAATCGTCAATTTGATTGATTTCCACAACTGAATCGGCCGATTCTCCGGATAGTATTTCGGCATGGCGATTCGGAATTGGCCAAAAGAGATGCGAGTGAAAGCACAAAACATATTGAAGAAGTATCACAGCTGAAAGAGTTGAAATTGATGCAATCGGAAGGAAAATCGTCAGTTTTACCAATTTCCACACCTGAATCGGCCGATTCTCCGGATAGCATGGCGATTCTGAGTTGGCCAGAACATGAGTGGCTGCTCAGGGCGTATCGAAGAAGCATCACAGCTTGAAGAGCTGAAATCGTTACAATTAGAAGGGAAATCGTCAGTTTAATTGATTGATTTCCAAAGTGAATTGGGCGATTCTCGGGATAATATTTCGGCATGGCGATTCGGAGTTGGCCAGAAGAGATGTGAGTGAAAGCACAAAGCATATTGAAGAAGTATCACAGCCTGAAAACGTGCTGCCGATTGCACAAAATTCAGCGCCCATAGCGTTACCTGCCGGTGCGAACGGCTAGAACGGTTAGAACGGTTAGACGGCTAGAAGAAACCGAATTGCCAAAAATAATCTGCACTAGAAACACTAATCTGCGCAATGGGTACTCATGCCAAATATATGTCGAATCAGTGCTAAAGTCAATAGACGCAATTCTACTTTGCCATTACATAAGCATCTTAGGTTTCAGTATGCGCGCGACATTCAAATACTAGCACACGTCTACTAGAGATGTGCACGGGCCGGGCATGCCCGGCCCGGCCCGCGCCCGGCCCCGCCCGTGGGCCCGGCCGGGCCAGCCCCGCCACGGGTTTGGTCGGGGCGGGCCCGGCCGGGCACCATTTTCAGGCCCCCCGGGCCGGGCCGGGCCCGATTTTGATGCCCGCCGGGCATGTATAAAGAACAGCAGAATACAAAAAAGAACACCTTGATTACCTTAGCATTGCCCCAAATGAATTCAAAATACGCGCCGTTCTACCGTATGCAGAATTATTTTAACAGTAATTTCAGCCTTGGTGCCGTTCGTACACAAGCCTTTACCCCACCTGCCGACCAACTTAATTTTAAACCTCAATTTGGAGCTCAGGCTTAGACTCAAGTGCACACTATGATTTATAGAGTTGAGCTTCTGCGTTTGGCTTTAAAAAGGGTGTCAACCACCCCCACTGCCCTGGATATGTAATGTACATTGTATGGTATTAGTACATTGTGCATCATTATCAATGAAAAAACCCCAATATCCAATTCCTGGAAAACAACCCAATACCCGTTCGCACTCTAATTAAAAGCAAGCATAAATTTGAAATTCGCTGTTCTAAAATGCCAATTTCCAAAGCTTAACATGAAATTTAGCTTTTAATCTGAAAATTCATGCCAAATTTTCAAAAATTTAGCAAGACAAAGCAAAATTAACGGGCCGGACAGGGCCGGGCCGGATTTTCGGCGGGCCGGGCCGGGCCGGGCCGGGCACTATTTTCAGGCCCCCCGGGCCGGGCCGGGCCCGATTTTGATGCCCGTCGGGCATGGCGGGCCGGGCATGCCTCACCTAATCGGCCCGCCGGGCCGGGCCGGGCCGGAAAAAAGGTGCCCGTGCACATCTCTAACGTCTACCTAACAGAATTTTTACAATTTGTTGATTAGGCTTCAGTCCGCAAGGGCTATTACGCGCCTGCCGACCGTGTCCACTCGTGTATTCCGTGTACTTGGGGAGGCGAATAGACAATCTCGGCAAAGTTCCACTTTGCCTCGCAAAGTGGCAGGGTGCTTAGTTTTTGGATTACGTACAGTCGAGCATAAAAGGATCGGAAACCTATTTAGGCCTAATGGTGCTTACAGTATGGCCAAGAAATAATCCTATAGTATGAGGGATTCTTCAAAAGCTTACCTTAAATAATCTAACAAAACATTTAAGAGTAAAAAAATTTACGATTGCACTGTCTAATTTTTGAGTAAGAGTAAAGAAGGTGGCCTAAAAACTAAATCCGGCGTTCAAGTTAATTCACAAAACGGCTATATTTCAACACCAATTTTAAATTGTTAGCACAGAATCAGAAAGGTGGACCCGAACGCCGGATTTAGTTTTTAGGCCACCTTCTTTACTCTTACTCAAAAATTAGACAGTGCAATCGTAAATTTTTTTACTCTTAAATGTTTTGTTAGATTATTTAAGGTAAGCTTTTGAAGAATCCCTCATACTATAGGATTATTTCTTGGCCATACTGTAAGCACCATTAGGCCTAAATAGGTTTCCGATCCTTTTATGCTCGACTGTACGTAATCCAAAAACTAAGCACCCTGCCACTTTGCGAGGCAAAGTGGAACTTTGCCGAGATTTCCGAAACTTTTATTAGCTTCTTGAAGCTCCGATCAGCACTGGCCGCTTACAGAGCCCAACGGCCTCCACGTTCACCACAGAGGCCTTACACCATGAGGCAGCTTATGCTGTTTATGGTACTAGCACCATATATGGGGCCCCTACCCTACCCATGACCACGGGTACCGGTACCATATATCCTACATGCATCCTATGGTACGACTAGCATATATGGTACGAAATTTGAATGAAGTGGTACCGTACCGTCACAGTGGACGAATCCCGCCACCATATATTATAGTACTACGACAGTCCTCAAACGTCGAGGGCTTACTATAGGTACCGGCACCTTACATCGTGCCAGTACCATAAAGGGCGTAAAGTGGCTGATACATGATGAAATCGTACGCTCCATCTGCGTGTTCAGTGGTGGTGCCAAAACATCGCCTCCTAGAATGACACTGCAAATGGATTACCAGTGCCACTATCATATTCCCACTCAGCTAATCAAAATCTCCAATTTAACTACAATAACGTCTATGTTACAAAGCAGGTTTAAAAAGTTACAAAATTTGCACATTACACTTGCAAAAACTTACAAAATTTGCACACTACACTTGCAATCCACTCAGCACCATCATACTTGAACTGAGCTAAATGAGAGCTCAAGAGTGGAAACTAACCCAAGTAAAGTTAACACCCCTCCATACTCAATCATTCTACCAACGCCACAGCAGGGCCAACCCTACATCTAGCCCTACACAACAATCAATCATTCCATGGGGAACACTACAACAATGGAAAGTACCCTAAGTAAGGGTAACACCCCCTCCATATTCAATGAGCCCCACGCATGACAGGATCGAATGTTGTGAGTTTTCGTGCTGGGACCCTAACCGGGAAGACTTGTCATCGGTAAGAAGTGCGCCAAATTCAAATCACTCAAGTGCTGGCACCTTCTACTGAATCTAAATCGTCTTCAGCCTCCAGGCCACTCCTGCCATTCGGTGCCCTCCTGATCGTATTAGAACCACTTCGATCATCTAGCCGCCACTCACGATTCGCACGTCATCCATCTTCGCCGAAGTACTATCCCGAGAATCGGCCGATTTGGAGTGGAAGAAGGTGAAGCTGCCGATTTTCCTTCAGCTTTCCACGATTCCCACTCTTCTAGCTTCTGTACTTCTTCAACATGCTCTCTCCTTACAGCCACACCACTTCGATCTACTTCAAATCGTAATAACGCCTATGTTAGCAAGCAGTGTCACAAAGTTAAAAAATTTGCATCAAATGTGCTTACTACAGCATCCGATCCAATCGGGACCATCATATTCAGATTTAGCTAAGCGAGAGCTTTTGATTGAGTACCAACATGTCTATGCTACGACGCAGCGTTAAAAGTTAGAAAATTTGCATATTGACGTTTTGAATATGCAAATTTTTTATGCAAATTTTCTAACTTTCTAACGCTGCGTCGTAACATAGGCATGTAGGTACTCAATCAAAAGCTCTCGCTTAGCTAAGTCTGAATATTTGGCCCCGATCGATCGGATGCTGTAGTAAGCATATTTGACGCAAATTTTCTAACTATGTAACACTGCTTCCTAACCTATGAGTTATTGCACTTAACTCAAAGCTCTCATTAGACAAGTCTGTTTGACACTGTACATCTGCAAATTCTACACTGTGTATCTTGGAGTTAGCAAAGAATCAGTTGCCAAAGTTAGAAAATTTGCATCAAATGTGTTTACTACAGTATCCAATCCAATCAGGACCATCATATTCAGATTTAGCTAAGCGAGAGCTTTTGATTGAGCACCTACATGCCTATGTTATGATGCAGCGTTAAAAGTTCGAAAATTTGCATATTGACATTTTGAATATGCAAATTTTTTATGCAAATTTTCTAACTTTCTAACGCTGCGTCGTAACATGGGCATGTAGGTACTCAAATCAAAAGCTCTCCCTTAGCTAAGTCACAATATGATGGTCCCGATCGGTTGGATGCCACTGTAGAAGCATATCTGACGTAAATTTTCTATTTTAAGCAGTACAGAATCTACAAGAGTTAAAACAAACGCAAAGCGGAAGCAAAATCGGCAGCTTCACCTTTTTCAACTCCCAAAAATCGGCCAATTGTGGGGCAGTACTTCGGCAGGACGATTCAAAGTGGATCAGAAGAGGTGTGGCTGGAGCCCCAGAAGGTATCAAAGCAGTATGGAAGCTACAAGACTTAAAACAATAGAAAGCTGAAGGAAAATCAGCGTGCTTCTTCCACTCTGAATCGGCCGATTCTCAGGATAGTACTTCGGCTTGGAGATTTGAAGTGGATCGAAGTGGTGTGCCTGGAAGGAGAGAGCATGTCACAAGAACTACAGAACATAGAAGAGTGGGAATCGTGGAAAGCTGAAGGAAAATCGGCAGTTTCAAGTGCTCTGCATCTGCGAATCGGCCGATTCTAGGACAGTACTTCGGCGAAGATCGATGACATCCGAATCGTGAGTGGCTGTTTGAGATGATCGAAGTGGTTCTAATACGATCTGAAAGGCAGCGAATGGCAGAGGTGGCTTGGAGGCTGAAGACAATTTAGATTCAGTAGAAGGTGCCATTACTCTGAGTGATTTGAATTTGGCGCACTTCTTACCAATGACAAAGTATTCCCGGTTGGTGTCCCAGCACAAAGTCATAACATTCAGTCCTGTCATGCGAGGGGCTCCATTATTGTATCAGAGACAGCAAACCGAACCCTACATCTAGCCCCATGCAAGAACAATCATTCCTGGGGGAACAGTACAACAATGGAAAGTACCCTAACTAACAGTAACACCCCCTCCATACTGAATCATTGTGCCAAACAGACAGCAGGGTGAACCATACACCTAGCCCGACACAACAATCAATCATTCCAGAGGGAACACTACAACAATGGAAAGTACCCTAACTAAAAGGTAACACCCTCTCTCCATACTCGATTATTGTAAAAGCCAACGACACAGCAGGGTGAACCCTACATCTAGCCCCACCCAACAATCAATCATTCCTG
>JASANB010007717.1:0-78021 GCA_030248155.1 Sabatieria punctata | reverse complement strand
TGTACGCTAATGCAGATGTAATGCTGCAATTAAAACCTTGTACTTTAATTCCCCAGTAATAAGCCAGATCTTTTGCTCTCCCCCACTGCCTTGGGCCTGACCGCTAGATCTGCACCACAAGAGACCACTCTCCAAGCACACACACGTAGGATTTTTTAAGGAAGCCATTATTCTGGAGTTTTCAGGTCGGCCAGCCCGGCACCCTATAGGTTGACCGAAATATCGCACAGTACAATGCAAAACCGGTAATAATCCTGAAACGGTGCGAGCCCATTCGAGGAGTCGGGAAGGAGCCAACCAATATGTGTTGCGCACCTGTCTGGTAACGGTCGCCGCTAACGTGTTAGCGATGCGCTAACACGATCTGTTTACACGCCTACCCAAGGGCGTGTTAGCGATTCGTTAACACGATGACGTGACACGGTTAACACGATAACGTGACACTGTTAACACGATGACGTGACACGGTTAACACGTTGACGTGACACGGTTAACACGATCCGTTAACACGTGTTAGCGAATCGTGTTAACCGTGTCAACAGAGTCGTTTTCCCTGTTGGCAGTAACTACCCTCAGGATTTGAAAATTTACCACCCTTCAGCCGAAATGCTAGCCTTGTCTGCTTCTCCCCTCAGGCTTCAAGCGTGTGCAGTGAGCAGCTCTCATTGTTTCCGACTTTTCGGCACAAAAGTCACAAGAAAATATCGATGCAAAACATCGCAATATCGAGATCGATATTGGAAAAAAGTCGAAATATCGCCTGTTCGATATCGATACCGGTTATCATCAGAACCTATAATACCTCTGGTCGGGCGGTTTCATACAGGTAATCGGAAAATATATTCGACTCACGAATGCGTTATCAGTGCCTACAGCCAAACCGGGGAGATGTGCCAACATTTCGGTAGTGAGGCTTGCTTCAGAAGGGTCATATGGAAGAACAAGACAACGGACCAAATCTAACCGCACCTGCAGGACCCGTGGACAGCCGAAGAAATGGATATGACGAGATGAAAGGGGATGCAACATAACTATTGCCGCGTGACACAAGACAGGCCTGGCCCCTGGTGCTCATGGCGAACAGAGCAGTGACTGGGAATATTGTTTTCAGGTTGCAGTACCTCCCACAGGTGTCTCTTAATGTTAATATGTGTATTGCTGCAACTGACATCTTATTCTACCTGCAAGCAGACATGTTGGATTAGCCGCAGCACAATAGTTGTAGCGGTTTTAGCCCAAAGCTGCACTGTGCGCGTGGATTAAATGCGTTCATCACTCGGCAAGGGCAAGTTTCTTGCCGCAAAGAGTTGGTCGCCGGCACAAAGCCCAACCAAGGCAACCGAAAGCTGGTGACAGCGAGTAGGTAAATGGAAACCGGCTGGAGATGCCGAAGCACCTCCAGCGGCAAGAGCAACCACACGTGTTGGGACATATGGAAACCGGACAGCTACCACTGCCACTGAAACCCTCCCAGACTGACACCGAGCATGTGTTCCAGCAAAGCAGCGAAGGAAGGGCAGGATGGGGTTTGCGTAAGGGCCCACAGTGTGGCCTAACGCAGGGCCTGTGATGGCCCCGCCCAGGTATTCCATCCATCGCGGCATCCTGCTCACTGAATAATGTATTTATTTGGTCTAAAAGAATTTCTACAGGTGTCAAATGTGTGGAGAATGAAGGGGAAAGAGACTGAATGCGCGCACAGTGGCACCGGAAGGTCAGAATGCAGAGCGTTTCAGTCATACACCGGAACAAAAAGCACAAGCGAAAGTGGAAACGAATGTCTCAAATGGTGCGACGTAACCGGCAGCGGCCTCGAGCAGCTGCAACACAACTACTGCAGAAACCCGGACAGAGATAAAGGGCCCTGGTGTTACACACGAGTTGGTTCGAGCGATTCTCAACGAGAATACTGCTTCCGTGATTGCTCCGATTACCCATGTATGTGTCGGTATTGCTGCTGTTCTGCAACCCAGAGCTGTTTCTAGTGAGCTGCGTGGACGAAGCCAAGCAATGTGCTCACCAGGGTACACTAAGATGTGAGAAAGACTCTTACCAAGGGAAAAAAACTACCAGCCGCTCGGGCATACGATGTCTCAAATGGAATATATTCAAAGGGTTTGAGATGAACTACAGTCACAATCATTGTTTAGTGACACCTGGCTATTACCGGGCCGCTCCCTGGTGCTACACCACTATCGACTTTACCACCAAAAAACACAGTTGGGAATACTGCTTCCCTGTTTGCCCAAATCCTTTTCTTGGTAAGTTGCAACATCTGGGATCTGATTTGGGACTTTACCAACCCTTCAACTCGGACTCCAGCCACTCCAGCCCCCAGCCAGGCATTCACAAAGGGGTCTCACCAATCCAAAGGCCAACTGTACTCGACTCTCATAAGTTTTCGGAATAATTTGTATAGATGCAATGAAAAGGCGTGCCCAATCGTTAGTCCATGTCTGTCGGGCCAACCCACTTTTGAAAGGGACTTTTCTTCCTGGACTAACCCTCCAAGGTTCGTAGGTCCACGAAAAATGTTTGTCTATGTTTAAACAACAATGATGTTCAACTGAATTTAGTCTTCACCTGTGTGGACGAGGTACACAATTGCGCCTACGCACCTGTGCAGCACAATGAGTGCTTCCGAGATGCGTTTATAGCTGCAGATCGCTATACTGGCTTGAGAGATCGTACGCTGGATAAGAGGGAATGCCGCTATTGGACTGATTCCGAGCAGGAAAGGTACTCCTTACAGGCTACAACTGGAATTACTGCAGATGGCCGAAAGCCTCCAAGGTTCCATGTTATACAGAACCAACCGATGCTGCTCCCGTCAACTTTGGTCATTGCTTCAATACATGTGATAAAGAACCCCCAAGTAAGTCCTCCCACGTCAGCGCAGTTGGATTATGCCGCCCACTACCAGATTTTTCTGAAAATAAGCCCGAAAAATAGGCCCACCTGGAAAAAACAAATTTTGAGTTTGTTGTGACTGGTTAAAATCGCGTTTCCGAGGGTTCTGAAACAGCTTTCCAATAGGTCTGAAATAGCATCGCCATAGGTCTGAAACAGGTTTCCGATTATCCAATATGTTTAGGTTTACCTTTTGGACATACATGCAACAGGTCATCCGCCGAAGGGGAGGGGTGTTGGGGGTCTGGCGCCGGCCGGAGGTGGTCTGAGCCAAAATTTTGGGAGGGGGGTTGGGCACTAAAAGACGCTCAAAAATCGAAAAAATCGCAATTTTTGGGCTCAAAATCGTCAAAAATCGCTAATTTGGGCGGAAATAGAGCTAAAAAGTGCTGTTTTACAGGCGATTTTGGCAATTTTTGACTCTGAAATTACAAAAAATCGCTAAAATTTGCTCAAAAATTACTTGCCAGAAAAATCGGAGGGGGGGCGGAAAAATCGTCTCGGGGGGGGCATCCGGGGGGGCGTCTGGCTTATTTCGGGTGGGGGGCAGATCCCCCAGGCCCGCCTGTTACGTACATGAATGCTTTTGGATAACAAGCCATTGTGCATATTTTTGGCTTCAGCATTTTCTGTGTCTGGAGTACTGCTGTTTAGGTATGGGATTTTCAGGAATCGGTCCGGTATAGGTTGGTATTCGCAAAAATACCAGTATTCGGTATTTGCTGGAAATGTTTTACATAGTCAAAACACAGAATTTCCCATTTAGAACGCCATGGATTTAGTCATTTACAAGGTCAGAGGCTACAAAATTCATCAAAAGCAATAGGATTTACGGTTTTTAGGAATTTTTTAAAAGTATTTTTTTAGTTTTACTGGAGTGAAAATCGTTTCTATAAATTATTTTGGCTAAGAGAAATGCTTCTATTGTACTGTAGCTTTAAGGTCTGCTAGTGTACAGTATGGAGATCTAACGAGCAGTGACAAAATGCGTGGCTATTTTGTTGATTGTCAATCAATCAATCAATCAATCAATCAATCAATCGTTTACTTCTTTTTAAAGCCAGACACCTGTAAATAGTTGAAAATGCAGATGTTAAGACAAAACCAATGACAAAAAGCAATCTAAAGTCTGTTCAAAAATTATTGGCGATGGGCGGTTTTTGATTTTTTTCTCAAAAATTTTCTCCTCTAGACCCCCTTATATTTTTACATGAACTTGTAGCCAACGATCAGCGCTACATTATGGAACTATTCATTCTTGTCCTAATTTGCATATTAACTATGAAAATGACCAAAAACTAAAATTTGTGCGAGTTGACCCCCTCCAAACGTGCTTGAAATTTGACGCCGATACCAGATTCGGATTCCTCAGAGTCTTGCGGTCTCGAATCATACCACTTACATGGGTCTACGACGATTTTGAAGCAAGTTACGAGCGATTTCCCGAGGGGTACTCGCTCAAAAATCGACCAAAATTTTTGCCCTCCCATAGTAAAACCTACTTAGTGGTGCAAAACGACCTTTTTTACCCGACAGATTTCCAGAAACCACTTTTTCTAGTCAATTCGGACCCGAGGAATTCAGTGGTGCCGTCCGTTTCGGCATCCAACTCTTGTGGAGGGTGCTAGAGCCCCCTAAAGCTCTAAACGGCTCAGTTCCAGTGCTTCAAATAGCCATTCAATAGAAGTGCAATATAGCTTCTAGGGGCATCTTTTTGCGCCAAATCCACAGAAGACAACCTCGAAAAGCCATTTCTCACTCGTGGCCGTTGGGCCGCACTCCAAACGGGGTTGGGGGGCTCCAGACGAGGTAGGAGGGGGCGCAAAGGGAGCGAAAAAAATTTTTTTTTCTGAAAACGAAAATTTGACAGAAGTTTCTTAAAGCAGTCTAAAAGTACTCTAAAAACCCCAATTTTTAGGTCCGAATTCCGAGTATGAATCGAGAAATTAGACTTTGAAATTTTGGTGAAATTTAAGCGGACCGATTTTCGGAAGGCTATTTCTCAGGACAGGAGCATCAGATCCACTAATCCTTTGCAGCTGAAAGATAACTCATAAGCATGTATTAGTGTGCCAACTCAGAGCTCTCTAGCTCAAAGTTTCAATTTTGGGTCTGAATACTGAACACCAGAACTGGGCCGTTTAGAGCTTTAGGGGGCTCTAGCACCCTCCACAAGAGTTGGATGCCGAAACGGACGGCACTACTGAATTCCTCGGGTCCGAATTGACTAGAAAAAGTGGTTTCTGGAAATCTGTCGGGTAAAAAAGGTCGTTTTGCACCACTAAGTAGGTTTTACTATGGGGGGGGCAAAAATTTTGGTCGATTTTTGAGCGAGTACCCCTCGGGAAATCGCTCGTAACTTGCTTCAAAATCGTCGTAGACCCATGAAAGTGGTATGATTCGAGACCGCAAGACTCTGAGGAATCCGAATCTGGTATCGGCGTCAAATTTCAAGCACGTTTGGAGGGGGTCAACTCGCACAAATTTTAGTTTTTGGCCATTTTCATAGTTAATATGCAAATTAGGACAAGAATGAATAGTTCCATAATGTAGCGCTGATCGTTGGCTACAAGTTCATATAAAAATATAAGGGGGTCTAGAGGAGAATTTTTGAGAAAAAAATCAAAAACCGCCCATCGCCAATAATTTTTGAACAGACTTTAGTACGCCCTTCAATTTCCGGCTACATGGTCTAACGGTCTGTAAAACGGTACTTTGGCAGAAGCGATGAAACAAAGTAAAACAAAGAAAACAAAGCAAGCCTATATATGTACATGTTGCTGCTGTCTGATTACAAAGTCCTGAAACGAATCATCAGTATAAATAAAGCTTTTAAAACCAGAGAAATTTCTTATAACAACAGACTGGGGTAAGACATTCCAGATACGAGAGGCTGAGTAAAACAGGGTGCTGCCCGTGGCGACCGTACGACTGGTCAGCTCAACGCGACAGCAATGAGCTAAGTTTAAACGTTCACTTCTTCGCACGCCTAGTCTAACAACATTACTCAGATCTACAGGGCTATAACGGGCACCATGGTAGTATTGATAAAACGACAACAGTCTTCTCTGAGCACCTAACAACCAAATAGGACTAAGACTACACTGGCGAATAAGCTCACTCTATAAGTCAAATCATAACGGTTTAAGAAAAGCTTAGCAAAGAGTCCCTGAGTTTTCTCGAGTCTAGCCCTACTGTAATTTGCTTTTCGAAACCAGCACTCGATTGCATAACACAACTGCGGTAAAAAACACTGCTTAAACAACCTTTCAAACACAAACAAGGGCGCTTTACCCAAAAACTGTCTCCTTGCTGTCCCGATTGATCCGATTTATCAATAACCAATAGAAAATATAGAAATACGAAGATAAAACAAACAGTTTTCACCATCAGTTTTAAAAAATCGTCAAAAATCGCTGATTTAGGCTGAAATACAGCTAAAAAGTGCTGCTTTCCAGGCGATTTTGGCAATTTTTGTGTCTGAAATTGCAAACAAATCGGAAAAATTTGCTCAAAAAATTACTTGCAAGCAAATTCGGAGGGGGGGGTCGCAAAAATCGTTTCGGGGGGGGGGGGGTCCCCATCTGGGGGGTCTGCCCCACACCCGACTTAGGTCAGAGCCCCCCGGATGAGGACACCCAAGACGATTTTTTCGATCCCCCGGTTTTTCGGACCCCTCCCCCCAAAATCGCCTTGCGTCGTTTCTTGGGACCCCCTCTCTTAAGCCGACATCGTTTTCTTTTCATTTCAGCACTTTTTAGCTATATTTCAGCCGAAATTAGCGATTTTTGACGATTTTTAGCCGAATGCGATTTTTTTCGATTTGTGAGCGTTTTTTAGTGCCCAACCCCCTCCCGAAATTTGGGTTCAGACCCCCCAACCCCGCCTCCCTCTTCGGCGGATGACCTGTTCTGTTATATGTATGCCCCCCAGACCCCATGTTACATGTAGGATGCACATACATAATACATGTAACAGGTTATCTGCCGAAGGGGGAGGGGGGTTGGGGGTCTGGCGCCGGCCGGGGGGTCTGAGCCAAAATTTTTCAAAGTTCCAAAGTTCAAAAACTCCATATTCATTACTACCGGTATAGGTATACCGGTATTTTTGCTTGAATACCTACGCATACCGGACCGATTCCTGAAAATCCCATACCCAAACAACACTAATTCCCATTTTCCTACTCGCTGTCACCAGCTTTCGGTGGCCTGGGTTGGCTTTTGTGCCGACGACCAACTCTTTAGGGAAGAAACTTGGCCCACCAAGTGGATGAACGCACGACCACGCGCACAGTGGCTTTGCGGCCTGAACAACTACACCAACTGTGCGGGCACACAGTTGCTGAACAATGTAGTGGTTTCGGCCGCCAACCTGCGTGCGTGTGCACTGGCCCCGCCAGTCTATACATCTTCATCCACTCAGCGCAACAAGTTCTTGCCACAAAGAGTTGGTCATCAAGGGCTTCCAATCGAGACAATGCGGTGTTTCAGGTCACTGCACTAATCTACTGAACTACATAGCTGACCCCAAGAACCACCTGTCACATGCGCACTTCAAAGAATATCACACGAGCAACAGCGACCTTTGGTGCTGTCGGTACAAGGACCAAAACGGCGATGGCGGTGTAATTCCAAGCGCTAGTCCCTGCAACAAAGTGGACTGGCAAATCAGAGGAGACTGGTGTATGTGATTGAGAGGTTGGCGTGGAGGTGTTACATGTATGCTTCAGAGTTTTAGACTCTTTCTGGGCGTGTGAAGAGTGGCCGACAGATGGCTCCATGGATTACCAGCAGTACCATGAAACTCACAAGGGCAAAAACAGTCTCACATTTGTTGCCTTCAAACCGGCTTCACCAAATGACAGTTTCGAAGAAGATTACGCTGTGTAAGCCAAGCTTACAGACACCGATCAAAATGTTCGCGTCTTGGCCACGGGTTGTTTACGCTATCCCGTGTGTCACGGCGGCACCGGCATCTGTGAGAGCGGTTGTTTGTGGGTTCGAAACCGGTCGAAGCGACTGGAAGTAGTGGACGTAAAGCCCAACCCAGACCTCCGAAAACCGGTGATGCCCAGTAGGTAAATGGGAACCGAACCGCCGCTGCCGTTGCACCTAATGGCAGCAAGGGGGAGGGTTGTTTGTAGGCAGGCTACCCCATTGAAGGGCTCTGAAAAAAGCGAGGGGTGTCCTGAGCTGTCCGAAAGGACAGTGGAACTCAAAAACAAACAAACAAATAATGTTTTGGTGCGCTCTGCAGGTGCATGACGCAGTATCGATGGCGCGAGATGTGCCACGCCAAATTTGAACCAAAGGACCAAGACTACTACTTAGCAATGGATGGAAGAACGTTGGACGGTACCTGGCGTGCATGGAGTGCCATTCTACTGACCATGAACCCGCAGCCAACCTTTTATGCCCCGGCTATTATTACAACTGGTTACAGAGATGACAACGATGGTGTGGTGAACATTTGGGCCCGGGGATATTCGTTCACGCTCAGTGATTTAGCGGTTCATTTTAAACGCAGGCAATATTGTTAGTGGTCAAAAGCGTTTCTCTTTTGCAGGTTGTCCCTCGACTTGTAAATATTGAACAGAATAGTTTGCACTTGTTTGCTGTTGTTGTAACTTTCTTCCGTTCAGACTGGGGGGTATTAACGCTTATGCCTCCATATAAGGCTACGGATACCTGTAGCCACCTTTGAGGAGCTGTATACTGTATACATGGCTATGGAGCCTTCTGTGGCTAAGGAACGTTCTGAAGCTACGTAGCCATCTATGGCTAACATGGGGTCTTTTATACCATATATATGGAGAGATAAGCGTTAAAAGGATTGTATCAATATAAGGCCTTGTTTATTTGACTGTGTTAGGCGTTAACGATAGCACAGTGAGTGTGTTGCAGCATGCATCATTCAAACAAGTCAGCCAATGTCGTATCATTGGCTGATGCATGCAGCAGGACAGTCACTGTGCTATTGTCAACGTCTAAGGCAGTCAGGTTACTAACACTTATACTGTAGTGATACAATCCCTTTAACGTTTATCGCTCTATCCTATGTTAGCCACATGTACAATGTATCTACTTAGCTTTAGAAAGCTCTGTAGCCATGTACGGCTATGGCTTTGAGGAGCGGTAAACGTACATAGCTATGGAGTACAGCTGGTAATTACCACCAAATTTCAGGTAAGTCCAGGTTCAGGTATCTCTAAAATCCAATTTCAGGTTCAGGTTCAGGTTCAGGTACATTTTTCAAAAGTACCCAGGTGTCAGGTTCAGGTTCAGGTACTTTCAAATAGAGACACAAATTTTCGGCTATGAGCTAAATCAATAGCGCTCTTGTTCCTTTTCATAAGAAAACGATCCATGTTCAAAGCAATCGAAATTTACAAACCAACAATTCGACAAAAACGAGAAAAACGCCAAACAATTTTTTGCGGTATGACGGACCGATCGCCAGGCACGCGCCCCACGCACTCCACAAACGTTCATTTCAAACTCTAAGCTCCGGCATTAAGCTAAGGCTCAGGCTTACATAAGTTCTACTAGCTGACGATTAAGCTTACGTTCAACAAACAAACTAAAGCTTAGGATTAGGCATAGAGGAAGACAAGCTTTCATAAAGTCAATTTCCGGACGGGGCTTTTCCCTATAATCACCTTCATTTTTAAGTTACAGTACACGTAGGTGCAGATAATGTGCATTATACTCTTCACGCACACCATTTTTAAGAACAAATTGAATGAAAGGTGAAAAAGTAAGGCATGTGCAATGGCGTAGCTGGGAATCGAACCCAGCACCTTTGGATTGCCGGTCCAGTGCTCTAACCACTAAGCTACACACCGATGCCAGACAAACACCTTAAACTCAGCAAAACTGTAGAGCGTCAAACAATATCTGATCTAACCAACTGACAGTACGTGCTACTTGTACCGGGAAGTTTAAGACAAGAAAAACCTGAAAAGTAGGTACCGACCTAGTAGGTGTCAGCTAAGTACTTTTATTTTCAAGTAGGTTCAGGTTCAGGTTCAGGTTCACAATTTTCAGGTTAATACCCAGGTTTCAGGTTCAGGTTCAGGTATACCTACCAACTGTACTATGGAGCCTTTTGTGGCTAAGGAGCTAACAAAGCTATGATTTCTGACTAAAATGAAGGTTTGTCGATTTACCACATTTAGGCATGCTTTTATCATACTTTTCTATACAAAGTCATTCGCAACATTTCCTGAGGAGGTAGCTGCTGTCTGAGGGGGTAGGTCAGAGCCTGTGGTGCGGGGCTCAAACGCCCCTGTCACCTTTTAATCATGTCTGCATGCAGCTATACTGTAATTTACAGCCTGTAATACAGAATGTCCGAATTAACAGTGAAACTCACAAACAAATAAACAAACAAACAAACAAACAAACAATTATTATATAATATTTATGTTTTATACAAGTCCACCTAATACATTCTTAGTACTAGCACGTACAAATCACAGGTGCATACAGTAACAGACTATCATGCAATCAAGACTAACACGCCTCTTCGCAGCGAGCACAGAACTGTGCCCAGCCCCGCCCCGCCCCTTTGCACAGCCCTCCACACTGGATCAGACGAGCACTTGACTTGCTGAAGCTGTCGGAAGGGGGCTCTGCACGGCCTCCAAGACATTTTTGGAAGAATTGCTCTAGAATGGTGCCAAGGATTTTGTATTCAAAATGTTCCATCACCACATAGGACACCGACTTGTTCAATTTAGCCATCTCGCTAATGAACTGTTCTGAAATTGGGCTGACAACTGCAAACGCAAGAAAGGGCAAATGTTCAATGACAGACAAATACAGGACTTACCAGGCTCCGATCGAGGCACAGCACTAAAGTGTTGTCGTATAACCAACAACGGCTTGTCTATTGCTTCAGTATGGGAAATTGGAGACTGATCTTGCAAGAATTTCGCTCCTAAAAGTAACTATATTCTACCTGCGACAAAGCTCAGTGGTGGTACCTTCAGCGGTGTTAGGGTCAGCTCCTAAACTCTTGTAAAGGAAGGACTTTGGCATTAAAAGCGGCCACCGGTCACTGAAGTGCTTCATGTTGGCCAGATTGGTGGGTCCATTTACATCAACGCCGCATGCATAGACATTCTTTGTCAACCATAGACCAGACAACGCTGCGAAACCGCCATAGCCTTTGCCATATATGGCAACTTTGTGAGGATTAGAGATCTTCCTGTCCACCAACCACTTCACTGCGTCCTCCAGATCGTAGATCATCTTCCGACCCCACTCACCATAACCAGCTTGCTGCCATTTTTGGCCAAAATATCTGGACCCTCGGAAGTTGCACTAAAATCTTGCACGTTGTAATGCAGTTGATATAGAGCATGCATATGGTTTACCTGTAACACAATGTAGCCACGGTTAGCCAACAGTTGCACCATGCCGTCCTGATGCCAAACATCTGGGAAAAAATGTGGACCGTCATGAACGTATACCACCATTGGCATAGGCTTCTTTGCATCAGACTGGAAACGTTCTTCTATCAAAATGTTCTTCTAATGTTTTGTTGAGCACTTACACCTGCAGGCAGTGTCAGGTAGCACTGTTCAGTTTTCAAGTCACGAGTTGTGACCTCAATTGATGACACCGGTCTCAAGCTGTCCTGGTAAGGTACGTCTAACTGAGGTATAATCTTGTAGAGTTCACCCTTAGGATCATAGACATAGTAACTCAGAGGTGGCACATAACTCTGCACTGCTACCAGCCATGTTTGCATGTCTCAAACGAAACAGGTCAAATCAATCTAGGAACGAACGAAAACGATCACACACACCAGACGAGATGTCAGTAACAGTGGGTACTCCCAAAGGATCAATCTTGGCGATCTTTTCTATGTCCGTCTGCACACTGTCATTCAATGCCACAAGCTTTGGGATGCCATAGCGATCAGTTATGATCAGTGGAGTGTGCTCCGTGGGGTGGAAGACCACAGAATGGCGGCTTATGTCAGATTTGGCTGCAGCGAACACCAATTTGTCTTCATCTAACTGGTCAAAGCTTGTCCAGTATAACCCTTCTAAAAATGTTTGCTATTTTATGCTTTACACAAGCAAGCCTGTAGTACTAGTTATTGTAGAAGGTTCATAAATAAAAATAGTTACATACTATGATCATGTTCCTTCTTGAAGCCAATCCAGTAAAAGCCGGAGTCAGTCTTGTCAAATTGTTTAAATAGTTTTGCAAATTTCTTTGAAGGGCAAGTCCTTGTATACCATATAGATATGTATCTGTAATCCAGAAAATAGGCTGACCAAATCAGCTATATTCTGGACCACCTTTAACTTTCAGCTCAGTCTTAGTGATACTAAGAGCAACATTGAACACAACAAATAAACAGTGTCTCTCTCCAGCATTAAAACCAACCATTCACTCTGCAATAGCATCAAGTGTCTGGAGGGTCAAATGCCTTCGAGATCCAACTGCATTCAGGTTTCGCCCTTTAACTTTGGACCTGAACACAGTCTCAGTAGCTGGGCTCTTCAGCAAAGTGCTACCAAGTAAAGCTGAAATTGGACAACACAAGACTCCACTCAAGTCATTGAGCTGCAGGATGAATAACAGAAACCGTTGCAGTCTCTAAACTCTAGCTGCAACTGGATTCCGCCCTTTTCAGGGAGTTTCATCAATACTGCCAGCCTTGACTAACCAAACAAACAACATACAGAGGACATCGAGGTCCTACCTTGCTTGCAGACATGCTGGCGCCACAACTGTCTGACAAAACAGCACACAGAATGACTGAACAGTTCTGCACATCTCTTTTATATCAACTTCATGGCAGCAATTAATGGCTCAGGTCAATCCTTTAATCCCTGCGCTCTGTGTTATGAATAGTATTGCCCAAGGTAATCATTGTAAATCTTGGATTAACGTCCTACTTTATGGCTGTTTTTATGGCTCGTTTTGGTCACCTCTTCCCTTGCCTGATTGACACATTGTGTGAAATGTTGTTTACCTATCCTGTTGTTCTGCTTTTATAAAGTACCCAGCAATCTGGGAACATCAAAAGCGCAAAACATCTTAGAAGCATTCTTCAATTGCCTGGCAAAACCAGACATTGTGAACCACCCAACATGGTTGGGAAAATTTAAAATACACAAAAGACATGAGCAAAAACAGATCAAGCATTGTAAACCACCCAACAAAGTTGGGAAATTGTAAACCACCCAACAGAGTTGGGAAATTGTAAACCACCCAACAGAGTTGGGAAGCATAAATGCACAAAAGAAATGAGCACCAATAATATACATACCAGAGAGTCTCCCCTCTGTATTGTTTATGTGCTAATTAGGTAAATATCCAGTGTATATATTTGATTACTCCTTGTTTTGTACCAATTCCAAATTTTGTAATCAAAGCTTGATATCTTTCAGTAAATTTTATAAATTGAGTAATCAATTCTTCTTTATGGTAACCATTACTTTTGAAATCCTTGTACAATCTGTGAACTCTATCTGTGAAAATATTCTGATCATTGGTAATCCTTCCAAATCTTATTATTTGTGTATAAAAAACTTTTAAGCCAATATTTCTATGAGTGTTACTGTCTGCAAATGTGTATTTTATAACCTTGAAGTTGAAGTCATCTGTTTTGTCATATACACCTGTCTGCATTTGTTGATTCCGAATATTAATCTGTATATCCAAGAAGTTGCAGTGCAATCTATCTTTTGATGCTATTTCCAACTTTAGTGATTGTGGGTAAATTCGTTCAGCTATGGCAGAAAAATCTGGAGCATTAATACTCAGTATATCATCTACATATCTCATAGTAAATTTACATTTTCTAGCTACTTGTAAATTTTCTTTTTTGTTTAAAAATTTATATTCCAAAACACTTAGTGTCAGATTTGCTAAATAGGGTGATATTGCACCTCCCATAGGGCACCCACATACCTGTTTAAAGACTAGGTCTGCAAATTTTACGTATGTTTCATCTATAACGTACCTTATACATTCTTTTAACTCTGGACTTCTAAGAACAATGTAACCTTTCAGCGATCTCTGATCTGTATAGAATGTTTTATATTTTGAAATTGCTAAAGCACCTTTCCCACTATTTCTAAAGCATAAGTCAATAAGAAAAAATATTTGCTCTTTTATTGTGTTGTGTGTCAAACTTGTAAACAAATTTGCAAAGTCATGCGTTTGCAGATCATAAAACTTTTCTGTGTTTTTGAATATGTTAATTTTACCTATTGCTTCTAAGCTACTTCCAATAGCCCATTGTACTCTAACCCCAGTTCTACTTTGTACAATACTACAATATCTAAAAAAGTGCCATTCAAAGTGTTTCAAAGCTTTTTGCATTAAAATAGACAAATCTTTGTTTGAAGATTGTCTGGCACCTGCAATATATCTAAATTTGTAAGGATTTTTGTGTAATTTTGGTGTAGCAAACAGTATTGGAATAGTTTTATCTTTTTCATCCACTGTCACTCCATAATTATTTGCTACAGAAATATGTTTGTTTATAATCATTTCTTGTGTGACTTGTATAAGTTTATAAATGTTGTTACCTTTAACAATTTGTTCTGTAACTGGCACCTTTGCTGTATCAATGCCTAATTCTTTGCACATTATCTGAAAATAATATTTTTTGCAAATAAGTATGAAATTATTAGGAGCTTTATCAGCTGGAGCTACTATAAACCTATTATGAATGTTGCGTAGCATCAACGCTACATCATTAAGGCTTTCTGCCTTTGATTTAACAAATGTCAAACCTTTGAAAAATGCAATTCTATTTCTGATAATTTGTTCAAATCTTATTCTGTACTCTTGGAAGGCAGTTTTCTCCAATCTATGTTTTTTCGCCATTTTTTCAATAAATAGATCCAACCCCTTAATACTTTCTTGTAAAACTTCTTCAAAATCTATGTGTTTCTGCTCTCTATATTTTGCTCCTTTTGCAAAGTTTGATCTTAATACACTTGATTCGATTATATTTAAATCACCTGTAATAATGTGCCCAGCATGTTTGTATGTATAGCTAGAATTGGAGCATTCACAGTTATTTGTTAAAATGGCATTGAGCTTTTGTAAATCAAGATGTTTCAGCTCTTTATTATAATTGCATAATTTTAAGCTAATAGGTGGCAAGTATTTGTATGTAACCATAACCTTGCTACTTTTATCTATATCTGTTGGCAGTAATCTCTTCAGTGATCTGTCTTTGAAGATATTGTGTAGCTTGATTAACTCCATACCCTTGTTAGGAAATCCAACCGAAACAAATTGCAACTTATCTTTTTCTTGCTCTTTTTTGTTGCTCTTAAAATGTCCAGCTAGAAATGCTTGAATAATTAAGTGTACATTGTTTTCTGTGTCTAGAAAGGTACCTCTATAATATTCTTGAATACATTGCCTAATTTCAGTCTTTGTTAGTGTCAGAGAACTGTGCCCAGCCCCGCCCCGCCCCTTTGCACAGCCCTCCACACTGGATCAGACGAGCACTTGACTTGCTGAAGCTGTCGGAAGGGGGCTCTGCACGGCCTCCAAGACATTTTTGGAAGAATTGCTCTAGAATGGTGCCAAGGATTTTGTATTCAAAATGTTCCATCACCACATAGGACACCGACTTGTTCAATTTAGCCATCTCGCTAATGAACTGTTCTGAAATTGGGCTGACAACTGCAAACGCAAGAAAGGGCAAATGTTCAATGACAGACAAATACAGGACTTACCAGGCTCCGATCGAGGCACAGCACTAAAGTGTTGTCGTATAACCAACAACGGCTTGTCTATTGCTTCAGTATGGGAAATTGGAGACTGATCTTGCAAGAATTTCGCTCCTAAAAGTAACTATATTCTACCTGCGACAAAGCTCAGTGGTGGTACCTTCAGCGGTGTTAGGGTCAGCTCCTAAACTCTTGTAAAGGAAGGACTTTGGCATTAAAAGCGGCCACCGGTCACTGAAGTGCTTCATGTTGGCCAGATTGGTGGGTCCATTTACATCAACGCCGCATGCATAGACATTCTTTGTCAACCATAGACCAGACAACGCTGCGAAACCGCCATAGCCTTTGCCATATATGGCAACTTTGTGAGGATTAGAGATCTTCCTGTCCACCAACCACTTCACTGCGTCCTCCAGATCGTAGATCATCTTCCGACCCCACTCACCATAACCAGCTTGCTGCCATTTTTGGCCAAAATATCTGGACCCTCGGAAGTTGCACTAAAATCTTGCACGTTGTAATGCAGTTGATATAGAGCATGCATATGGTTTACCTGTAACACAATGTAGCCACGGTTAGCCAACAGTTGCACCATGCCGTCCTGATGCCAAACATCTGGGAAAAAATGTGGACCGTCATGAACGTATACCACCATTGGCATAGGCTTCTTTGCATCAGACTGGAAACGTTCTTCTATCAAAATGTTCTTCTAATGTTTTGTTGAGCACTTACACCTGCAGGCAGTGTCAGGTAGCACTGTTCAGTTTTCAAGTCACGAGTTGTGACCTCAATTGATGACACCGGTCTCAAGCTGTCCTGGTAAGGTACGTCTAACTGAGGTATAATCTTGTAGAGTTCACCCTTAGGATCATAGACATAGTAACTCAGAGGTGGCACATAACTCTGCACTGCTACCAGCCATGTTTGCATGTCTCAAACGAAACAGGTCAAATCAATCTAGGAACGAACGAAAACGATCACACACACCAGACGAGATGTCAGTAACAGTGGGTACTCCCAAAGGATCAATCTTGGCGATCTTTTCTATGTCCGTCTGCACACTGTCATTCAATGCCACAAGCTTTGGGATGCCATAGCGATCAGTTATGATCAGTGGAGTGTGCTCCGTGGGGTGGAAGACCACAGAATGGCGGCTTATGTCAGATTTGGCTGCAGCGAACACCAATTTGTCTTCATCTAACTGGTCAAAGCTTGTCCAGTATAACCCTTCTAAAAATGTTTGCTATTTTATGCTTTACACAAGCAAGCCTGTAGTACTAGTTATTGTAGAAGGTTCATAAATAAAAATAGTTACATACTATGATCATGTTCCTTCTTGAAGCCAATCCAGTAAAAGCCGGAGTCAGTCTTGTCAAATGTTTTCACATCATACTCTCGGAACCCAGCCCTTTTGAACAGTTGAAACTCTCCAGTGCCATTCTCCATAAGATTGACTACTTTGTACAATTCGTTTGGAGTGTATAGACTTCCGGCAAACCTTTCAACAATTCGAACGTTTAGTTGATTATCCAGAAAAAACTGGAAAAATCCTTTGTCATTCTCCAGCAGTAGCTTCTGTTGCCCTGTTATCAAATCCACTGTGAATAAGTCTTCGAAGCTGTAAAAATATCACCTTTAACATACGAGATATGTGCACTGATTCATTCACATTCACTGATTCATTCGCATTCATTGATTCATTCGCATTCACTGATTCATTCGCATTCACTGATTCATTCGCATTCACTGATTCATTCGCATTCACTGATTCATTTGCATTCGACAGTCTGTACACACCACACAAAACAGCAGTGTATTCAGTGAATGAATAAGCTAATGAACAAACAACAGAACGAACGAATGAATGAATGAATCAACAAAATACAGTACGTTTAATGCCTTCCCTACCTGGTTTTGTGCGAGTATTGAGCAATTACAACTTGTTCTGGTCGGTCATAGCTGCGATAGAAGCCAAACTCTGTGAAAAGTTGAAAGGTGTGAGTGGGTAGCTGAATCTCAGTGAACTCAGTGACTTCTGGTTTGTCAAAGTTGGTTAGGTTCAGCTTGCACATCAGTCTACGGTTGTTGTTCTGTGGATCGAACGCAAAGAATAGCATTGTATTGTCCAGATATGTCCAGATATGTTCTGAAACCGTCATTCAGTGTGTTCCTGAAAACATTTTTACTGCCATATACTGCAAACTTTTTGCTGTCATTCCCGCACCTAATCGCCAACTGAGCTGAAATTCGCACAAACTCTTCAAAAGAGTACGGTATTTTGTGTTATAATTGCATGCATTAACACAGTTCAGAAAATCTGGAGATCTGGTCCACCAAAATTTGACCAACAATATCTCCCCTATAGGCACCTATGTTTCAAAATTTCAACTAAAGTCTGTTCAAAAATCTTTGGCGCTGGGTACATCCGGCAGTGTCCCGAAGTTATGCGTGGTGTGAACCCCATACATGTACATATGGATCTGTTCCTCTCATCAACGAGACTACCATACTGTTCACGAAATTTGCATATTGAACTTTAGTTAGAAGCAAGAGGCCTGACAAAAAAATCGACTTTTTTGGCAAAGCGCCAATTTTTGTGCCGATACCAGATTCGGATTCCCCAACCTTCAGGCATCTCAAAAATACTATCAAATGTGGTTCTACGATCAACTCTACTAAAATTACACTCGATTTTCTAACGCCGACAAGCGGTCAAAATTTTGCTCTCCCATAGCTAAGCACAAAAATTCATTCAAGATCGAACACATGGGGGTTTTTTCCCTCGAACCAATTTCAGCTTCACGGTTCTATATTATTTCGGTCATGCTGAATTCAGCGGTCACATTGGTTTTGCTCTACGGCTTTGATTTTGGCTAGAAATTTGACCTCGAATTCAGGGTGTCCACCTGAATTTCAGAAAGTGTTGTTGTCTTGTCAGCATTAGAAAATCGACTGTAACTCTGGTAGCGTTGATTGTAGACCCATCAACGGTAGTATTTTTGAGATGCCTGAAGGTTGGGGAATCCGAATCTGGTATCTGAACAAAAATTGGCGCTTTGCCAAAAAAAGTCGATTTTTTTGTCAGGCCTCTTTTTTCTAAGCAAAGTACAATATGCAAATTTCGAGAACAGTGCAGTAATCTCGTTGATGAGAGGAACGGATCCATATATACATGTATGGGGTTTTGACCAGGGCCACACAAGATACGTTGGGCTATGCCTTTCTGAAATTCAGGTGTACGCCCTAACTTCGAGGTCAAATTTCTAGCCAAAATCAAAGCCGTGGAGCAAAACCAATGTGACCGCTGGATTCAGCATGTCCGAAATATTATAGAATCGTGAAGCTGAAATTGGTTGGAGGGAAAAAACCCTCATGTGTTCGATCTTGAATGAATTTTTGTGCTTTACTATGGGAGAGCAAAATTTTGACCGCTTGTCGGCATACATGTCGTTGGGGGGTGTAAAGGGGGGGCCGCCCCCCCCCCAAGCCCGATTTTTCGGCAAAAGCCCCCCCAGCGGATTTTTGGGGGGGGACCTGAAAACCCACTTTTGGATTCCAAAGTAAAGGAAATTTTAGCCCAGACAATACATTCTGCAGCACAAAATTGGGTTTTCGCCTACCCTACAACCCAAAACAGGGTTTTGTAAGGCTTAGAAATCCTAAATAGGGTTTTTAGACTGCTTAGAAACCCTGATTAGGGTTTTTAGGTTACTTGGAAACCCTAAAACAGGGTTTTCAGGTTACTTTTAAACCCTGATTAGGGGTTTTAGGTTACTTTTAAACCCTGATTAGGGTTTTTAGGCTACTTTGAAACCCTAAACAAGGTTTTCAGGTTACTTTCAAACACTGATTAGGGTTTTTAGGCTACTTTGAAACCCTAAACAGGGTTTTCAGGTTACTTTCAAACCCTGATTAGGGTTTTTAGGCTGCTTTTAAACCCTGATTAGGGGTTTTAGGTTACTTTTAAACCCTGATTAGGGTTTTTAGGCTACTTTGAAACCTTAAACAGGGGTTTAACACTGGCTAGAAAGCCTAGAGAGGGTTTTTTGGTTGATTAGAAACCCTAAACAGGGTTTAAGAACTGCATTCAATCACTAAATAGGGTTTTTTTAGTAATCCTATAAGTCAAAACAGGGTTTTGCGCGTGCCTTAGAATCGAAATTAGGGTTCTCTGGACTATTTTTAGTCAATATAACGCATTTCAATCTATATTTTATCGCTGAGACTCAATTCAATACGTATTTTGAGCGCAAAACAGCTTTTTATTACATTCGTTGCTTCAATATTCGGTTTTTAAGGCATTTTTTTCAACCGGAACAGGGTTTGTAAGGCATTTTTTAATGCAAAAACAGGGTTTTAAGGCTTTTTTCGGTCCAAATAGGGTTTTGAAGCTATTTTTCGCCCCAGAATCCCTAAAAAAGGTCGACAAAACCCACTTTTTACCCCAAAAAAAGGTCGACAAAACCCACCTTTGGACCCAAAAAAAAGGTCGCAAAACCCACTTTGGACTTGGTCCCAAAACCCTATTTGGGATTTGAAAAAGGTCCCCCCCCCACGGAAAAACCCAGCGACATGTATGCTTGTCGGCGTTAGATAATCGAGTGTAACTGTGGTAGAGTTGATCGTAGACCCATATATGGTAGTATTTTTGAGATGCCTGAAGGTTGGGGAATCCGAATCTGGTATCGGCACAAAAATTGGCGCTTTGCCAAAAAAGTCGATTATTTTGTCAGGCCACTTTCTTCTAAGCAAAGTACAATAGGCAAATTTCGAGAACAGTATAGTAATCTCGTTGATGAGAGGAACAGATCCATATGTACATGTATGGGATTTTGACCAGGGCCACACAAGATACGTTGGGTAATGCCTTTCTGAAATTCAGGTGTACACCCTAACTTCGAGGTCAAATTTCTAGCAAAAATCAAAGTCGTAGAGCAAAACCAATGTGATCGATGGATTCAGCATGTCCGAAATAACATAGAACCGTGAAGCTGAAATTGATTGGAGGAAAAAAAACCCCATGTGTTCGATCTTGAATGAATTTTTGTGCTTAACTATGGGAGAGCAAAATTTTGACTGCTTGTCGGCATTAGAAAATCGAGTGTAATTTTGGTAGGGTTGATCGCAGACCCATATATGGTAGTATTTTCGAGATGCCTGAAGGTTGGGGAATGCGAATCTAGTATCGGCACAAAAATTGGCGCTTTGCCAAAAAAGTCGATTTTTTTGTCAGGCCTCTTGCTTCTAACTGAAGTTCAATATGCAAATTTCGGGAACAGTATAGTAGTCTCGTTGATGAGAGGAACAGATCCATATACACATGTATGGGGTTCACACCACGCATAAATTCGGGACACTGCCGGATGTACCCAGCGCCAAAGATTTTTGAACAGACTTTAATTTGGTCAAAATAACAGCGAGAAATGTTATTGTTTTTCGGTACTTGGTCAGCGTCAACAAATTAGATTGAACTGTGCGGAGTTTCGGGCTCGGCAGTATTTTTCTGTTTTTATCCCTAAAAAATTTTCAATTTCTATAAACCTATTTCATGTTAATCTGTGCACGGAAGATAAAAACTGCTCAGCCAATATTTGAACAAAATAGATGCTTCCTAATGCACCGGAAGACAATCTCTCTACTTTTTGCTTATTATCACCTATCAACAGTCGCCCCCATCATCCAGTTATCAGCTCTGCTAACATCAAAACAACTTGTCTTTAAAAGGAAGCTCTGAACCCCTCCATAACATAAACTATTATTAATCTACAGATGGACGACCAAGCGCGATTGTACGACTCTGCATCGGCCACAATCGATGGCGATACCATTTCCTTGAGCCAGTTCGCGTCTTCTGCAGCCAAAAATAGAACCACAGCTTATATGCAACGCCGGAAACGGGCTCTATTCATTTTGGCCTTGATACAATGTGCTCTAGCTGGAGTTCTTTTGCTCTTCGGTAGTGTCTGCGTTGGACTAACTTACGATGGACCGTACGTTTGCTTTATCCTTAGCCGACAAATAATTGTTACTATAAAATATATAAAATTGTCTTTTGTGCACAAATACGGTACCCGTCTTTTGAGTGCTGTTTGTGCATGGCATAGCATAATGTGACAGGTCCAAGGTCTTGGTGGTGATTTCGCCTGAATTGTGGGGTTTCGCAAAGGAAGGGATACAAAATTTCAAAAGTCCCTTGATGTGGGGAAGTGGGTTGTCCTGTCTACCTAGGGGTGCGGCCAAAATCCAATTAGCACATGTATGATTGCCGGCACAGTTGGTGTAGTGGTTTAGGCCGCAAAGCCACTGTGCGCGACGTTGTGCGTTCATCCTCGCGGCGCGGCAGTTTTCTTCTGCAAAGAGTTGGTCATCGGCAGAAAGCCCAACCCAGGCCACCGAAAGCTGGTGACAGCGAGTAGGTAAATGGGAACCGACTGGAGCTGCCTAAGCACCTAAAGCTACAATAGCAACCAGGCATGTGTTGCGACATATAGAATGGGGACAGCTACCGCTGAGATCCGCCCAGACTGACATCGATCATGTCTTTAGGCTAGTAGCGAAGGAAGGACAGGATGATATGGGTGTGCGTGAATGGCCCTCAGTGTGGCCTAACGCAGGGGTTACGACTGCCCGCCCGGACAATCCATTCGTCCACATGTATGACAGGGTTTACGTGTTTAGATACCGTGAAAGACCAGAAGACTATTGTCACATCGCCAGCGGTATATGGGTATCGATCATTTGCTTTCTCACAGGGGTGCTCGGACTAGTGGTGACCCGTTATCACAATGGACGTTGTCTCACTGTCTTCTATTTGATCATGTGCATTGCTGTTGCCATTCTGTCTGGGTTCGTATTGATAAATTCAGCTGAAGCCGCCTCATCAGCCAGATACCCGGTTCCTCATAAAGTTTATTACAAGCGTGTCTACCAACATATCTACTACAGTGCCCATGAAGAGAACGAAGTTCCTGAAGACGAAGAGTACACAGTCACTTGGTACGGACGAGCACAGATGGCCATTCAAGTGTCCATGGCTATTGTGGCTCTGGCCAACTGTGAGTTTTGTTGCTTTGCTTCACTTCAAATTTGCTGAACAATTCGATCTATAGAAGACTTTTGATCAAATACAATCAAAAGTGTCTTTGATTTCAGTCATCTCTTTCACCATCTCCGGTGGTCTCATCGTTGCAATTTGGAGCAAAGCGGGCTGTTGCGGCAGTAAAACACCTATTGTGTTGGTGGTCGGCTCCACCAAACTATTGGCGGAAGGCACACAGACTGTTCTGGTTCCTAGTCAAGTTCAAAATGGTTTTGTCACCGATGCTCTGTGATTATTTGTTTTGCATTCGCTGTATTGTCTTGCTCAACTGGAAGTACGATTAGTTTAGTTAGCAATGGGCCATATATGTCAGAAAGCATATTGCATGGTTTACTTCCGATTATTGATTATCATGAGTAAACAGAACTGGGTAGCAACAAAACGCCTGGGAGTTTGCTGCAAATGTTTAAAGGAAAATCTTTCGTTCTAACTAATTTTTACATGCGAAATCGACTTCTGTGCTCAAAACCAATCTAAAACAACTTTATTAGGCAGAAAAAATTCGCAAGTACCACATGTATCTGTCAAAACCATAAAAGTGACTTTTTTTAATTACAGTCAAAGGCATTGTCTATACCGTTGCACATTTTCCATGTGAAACTGTTTTTACACCCAAAAAGGACAACTATATTTCCCAAAATACGAAGATACAGATTTTTTTGAAAAATGTTTCGTTTTTTTGCATTATGCCAACTTTGCCAGAAACAAATGTGTGAGGTGTATAGCTGATGAGTTCAAATTGTACAAAAAAGGAAATAAAGCAATTGCATGCCTGAAGGAAACAGTAGCTGAAAAACTGGATTTAGCACCTGCTAGCACAGCATTTCCTCTACAATCAAATGTTTAAAGTTTTCGCCCCTTAGGTAAAACAGTCCCAGAGAAATGACGATTTCCGTAAACCCCTGCTGATCATGCTCCTGGTATTTTCTAATTCTTCTCACTTTACTTAGTTTGTCCGGCTTGTCAAGGGTGTAGTTAGGGTGTTTGCCTGGCATCGGCGTAAGCTTGCATTCAGTTTACTAGGAAGTTTTCAATTTTTTAGTTCTCTAAATGCTTTTCTATTTTCTTTGACACTAATAATTCGTTCATCTGTGCACGGAAGATAAAAACTGCTTATCCAATATTTGAACAAAATAGATGCTTCCTCATGTACCGGAACACAATGCATGTTTGCTTATTATCACCTATCAGCAGCGCAGCCGCCCCCACTGTCCAGCTATTATCAGCAAACCTAAGTTCAAAACAACTTGTCTATAAAAGGAAGCTCCACTTCAATTTGTCACTTGTCCATCGCAACCAGCAAAATACACTATTTGTCTGTAAATGGATGATCAAAGGCGATTGTTTGACTCTGTATCAGCCACGTTCGATGGCGACGCCATTTCTTTGAGTCAACTAACAACTTCCGCAGCCAAAAATAGAACCGCAGCTTTTGTGCAACGCCGCAAACGGGTTCTATTCATTTTGGCTTTGATACAATGTGCTCTAGCTGGAGTTCTTTTACTCTTCAGCAGTCTTTGCGTTGGAGTGACTTACAGCGGACCGTACGTTTGCTTCATGCTTAGCCAATGAATACAATAGAAAATAGAAAAAGCAAATACCGTGCTTATTGTAACAAGCCAACTATTCTAATAAGCCGCGCTCCCTGGCACAGTTGGTGTAGTGGTGTAGGCCGCATAGCCACTTTGCGCGATGTCGTGCGCTCATCCTCCCGGCGCGGTAAGTTTCTCGCCGTAAAGAGTTGGTCGTCGGCACAAAGCTCCACCCAGGCCACCGAAAGTTGGTCACACTGAGTAGGTAAAATGGGAACCGACTGGATCTGTCTTTGCACCGAAGCCACGCCACAAAGCATGCCGCGTTGGAGAAGAAGATCTACGATGTCAGAAGCTGTCTGAGAAACCAACTATGCCGGGAGCCCTCTGACATATGGGGCACCGGCGGCCGTCGGGAGCTGTCAGAATCATGGCATCAACACGCCGGCCGCCCTCCTGGTTACCGGCACCCAGCAGCATGGCTAGGAGTGACTGGCAGTGAAAGAAGGGCAACGTCCAAGATGACGAATCACGGGGGACGCGAAATGGACCACGAGTCTGATCGCAGGCCGCAAGGACCCCTCGCACATCGGATCGGATCGGAAGCCGTGCGGACTTATTGAATGGCGCGGCTTATTTATTTAAAGCCTCCTGTTACATGGCTTATTGGAGCGCGCGGGTTATTATTATTATAGTTGGCTTACTGGAATAAACACGGTATATGGTGGGGGAGCATATGGGCCTTTCTAGCTAGGGAGTAAGCCCCAATCCATTACATATATGGCAGGCTATACCTGTTTAGATACCTTGAAGATGCAAGATACTGTCACATGGCCAGTGGTGTATGGGTGTCGATCATTGGCTTTCTCACAGGAGTGGTTGGAGTAGTGGTGACCCGAATTCAGAAAGGAAGTTGTCTCAGTGTATTCTATTTGATCATGTGCATTACTGTTGCCTTTCTGTCTGGGTTCGTATTGATAAGTTCGGCTGAGGGCGTCTCCTTCGCAACACGTACGGTTACTCATAAAGACCATTTCAACCGCGCTTACCTATACATATACAATGGTACTATTGCGGAGAAAACAGTCCCTGCAGGCCAAGAGCACATTGTCACTTGGTATGGACGAGCACAGATGGCCCTTCAACTGTGTATGGCTATTGTGGCTCTAGCCAACTGTGAGTTTACTGCTTTTCCTTCACTATCAAAATGTGTGACTTTTGATAAAATGTGTTGTGTTGTTTATTTTCAGTCATCTGTTTCAACTTGTCCAGTGGTCTGATCGTTGCACTTTGGAGCAAAGCGGACTGTTGCGGGAGTAGTACGCCTATTGTCGTTGTGGTTGACGAGCCCACCAAACCACTGACAGATGACACACAGATTATTGAAGTTCCTAGTCAAGCTAAGAGTGCTTCTGTTGCTGATAGCGTGTGATTGTTTGTGTTGTGTGCCTAGCCTATCATACCAAAATTTTACTATACCAAGGGAATTTATCGGAAGCGCTGTTGGTTTAAATCGTTTATGGTTTTCGATGCGAATTTATTGAGTAGATAGTGCAGCGTGGCAATTTACGGTCCGACTGGGATGCAAGTAAAGGCTAATTGACGCGACCACTATGCTATACTATTATACTTACCCCCTTGGTATCATACTGACCCCCTTGGTAGGGTGGCTGGTTTGTCTAATTGAAGCCTAACCGTAGGTTAGGTTAGCTAACGTTAGCTAACCTAGAGCATGAACTAACGCTTAGATTAAATCCTGATTCTAAACCTGAGCCTAAAACTAATCACAAGCGTAAATCTGAATCGGTAATTGCGGTGTGGGGCGCTACTTACCAACTACGAAATTTTCGGCAACTTTTGCAAGGGCCGTAAATTTGTGTAATTCACGGTCGCGTCTGCGGTAGTCACTTTCCAGGAAAGTTTTTAAGTAGTAAAATCAATTTTTGAATACCAAACCAAATTAAAAGCAGCTCCTTGTATACTATATATATACTATACCATACCATATCAAAATTAAAGGCCTACCAGATAATTTAGTGTTAAAAACAAATTAATTTGTTTATTAATTACTTAATAAAATTTTGGTAAGGTTTTTCTTCTGTACTCTGTAGTAGTGATGTAAAATTATGGAATTTGAATTTCAATTCAATTACAATTAAATTATGGGCTCAGTTTTCAATTTCAATTAAATTAAATTAAATTAATTGAAATAGTTTTCCATTATTTTCAATTACAATTATATTTTCAATTAAATTATGGAGCTTTGGAAAATTTCAATTATGCAATTTTTTCAATTATTTTTTCAATTTTTTGAAAGTTGTTGTATTTTCGCTATTAAAAGACAGTGACAGTGACAGACCCAGGACTTAGAAAAATATCCTTGTAAAAGCTTAGAGACACCTGGTTAGCCTGCTGCCCAACCAGCCGAGAAAATTTTTAAAAAGTTGCCTTTTGAAAACGCATAAAATGGCATTCTGGGGGAAATTTACAGTTAGTTCATTATTATACAAGTATATCAGTACATAATCTAAAGGTTTTCAGCATTTTTGAACAACATCACTTCCTAGGTACCTTCGCCAAAAAGGGGGTGTAATCCTACCATATACCCAAAAAACATTGTTTTGACTTTTATGAACTACGAAATAAAAAGCAGAGCATAAAACGTTACAGAACAAAGTGAGGTCAGTATAAGCCGGTACAGTTGGTGTAATGGTTTAGGCCGCAAAGTCACTGTTGTGCGCTCATCCACTCGGCGGGGCAATTTTCTTGCCGCAAAGAGTTGGTCGTTGGCACAAGGCCCAACCCAGGCCACCGAAAGCTGCTTACAGCGAGTAGGTAAATGGGAACCGACTGGAGCTGTCGTTGCACCTAAGCTACAATAAACAGCCACACATGTGTTGGAAGTTTGAGGCATCCGGGAATGGGGACAGCTACCACTGAGACCCGCCCAGACTGACACCAAGCATGTGTGCCCGCTAGTAGTGAAGGCAGCGAAGGAAGGGCAGGATGTGGGTGCGTGATGGGCCCGCAGTGTGGCCTAACGCAGGGGCTACGACCCCGCCCGCACAATCCATCCATCCATCCGCGGTCAGTGATAACTCTAATACTCTCTAATACTTATATTTCCTTACATTCACCACAGGAAATAATTGAAAATATAATTGAAATTCCAGGCGAATTTCAATTAAATTACAATTAAATTATGGCCCAACTTTTGAATTTCAATTAAATTAAATTAATTGAATTGAAATTAAAAACGGGCCAATTATGCGAATTTCAATTACAATTAAATTAATTTTTTACATCACTACTCTGTAGCTCTGTACCAGCTCATTGGCTAAATTTGCTACATTTTTCGAATGCCTTTTCCTATACCATTCTTCACGTTTCAATTGTTAGAAAAAACTCAGGAAAGGTGGATTCAACACAGTTTCCAGGTATTCACAAGCTTCTGTGGATAAGTACTACTATACTATATCATACCATATCGAATTCAAATCGCCAAGTTTACACCATACCATACCATATCAAATTCAAAGTTTGAATTGGTAGGTTTTGAAGTTTGAAGTTCATCTCCGGGTGGGCTGATATCTGGTATCCCTGGCTGAACTATGTGCAGGAGTTAGTTTCTAATGTACCATACTGTATGTGAAAGGGCACATTGCACTGTTTAGTTTAGGGAGTCAAATTTCCGCTTTGGTTTTCTCGAGTAAACACAAGTCAAGTGCATAACAAAACTCACCATAAACGCCTGGTAGTTCGTAGAAGGTGACCTGAACAGGAACCATTGCTTCAGAGCCTCGATCCAATCGCACTACCCAGACATTCGAATCGGTTTTGGTTGTGTTCACATAGGAAACGAATTTGCCATCGGGACTCAGACTTATCTGCATGCCAATGAACATAGCCACTGCGTGATCGAAGTCCAGCAACTGGTCTCTCGGGATCAGAGGAACCTCTAAAGATCGCAAAATACTTGGCTTTTACTAATATACGAACAAATAACCAACCTGTTGGACAACTCAAACAACATTGTAATAGTGCCACAACACAAACAAAGAACATTTTGTCCGATGCAACACAGACACAAACAACGCGTTTGAAATTTGCATATAGCTAGTCTTTAGTACGTCTTATCAAGAATACATAATAAAGGAGCAAGAATGCTCCACTCAACGGCCGGCCGGCCTACCATGCGCTGAGCCAATATTTCAGGACTGGTTGCGAACGTTCGCAACCCCTCCTGAAATTTCAGGACTGGTTGCGAAATTCCCAACCTGTCCTGAAAAAACGCAAGCAGCTTATGACAGGCCAACATGATTTCAGAGAAATCATGCGCCGGCCAAAAATTTTCGGATTTGTGAGCTAATTAATAATTAGAAATCTTTAATAAACGGCGCATTCTTGGTGTAGCCTATAAATCAGCTGAAGTCTACTTCTGTAGTGTATCAGTGTGCGCTCTCAGTTGGTGAAGCAAAATTGAAGTTTTTCTCTTTTCTTGTGTATTCTTGGCCGTAACAGCAAAAAGAGATTAACGAAGTCTGTCCGTGGTTAGGTTAATAGGTAGGGGTATTGCTAACTTAGGCCACCCGTAAATCAGAAAATGGCCCTGCGGCGTCCGCTCCTACTGACATCACTTATTGGGCTGCGCGGTGCAGCCAAGCGCTCTGGCGGGCGGCCAATAGTACTGTATGAGTGCCGGTAATTTACAGCCTAACTGACTGTAAAGTAATCCGATGATTGGGATCACACACCTTCAGAATAAACGCTAAACCGAAGTCACTTCCCTTCACTTCAACGTAACTGAGCGGCAGGGTGGCGTTACGCATCTTATCATTACGGTTGGCGTGATTGGTAGCTCTGTTGTGTTAGGCCTGACGTTCAGAGGTGTTGTTGTCTAGCAGGAGTTCACAGGTACGGGCCCAGCTCTCTAGCATACGTACTGGTTAACTTTACAATCAGTCAGGATGTATGTAGATTACGGCGTATTCCCAGTTCCGTCTTTTCATCAAATAAAGTGGCTTAGAATAGAATGATACACAGTACGTACAGACAGATACACAATTGCACAAAAAATGTCCTCTCCATTTTTTCGGGTTCACTCAAAGGTTTCGTTCTGGGTTATATCTATTTGGCTCAAATTTTCAGAAAAATAAAAGATAGTAACTGGCTACATATTGGTCAAACTTGGTGCAAAAATTCACGCTCATGCTGATTTTATGAACCGAAAACTCAGAATCAGGTTGGTCAGGAGGGTGAATTCAATTTTTTTCGGTAATTCAAAGAGTACGGCTTCGAAACTTGCAGGAATTATTGGTGTTGCTATTGGACATCACAAACTGAGGGGACAGTCCAGTAGCTCAAAGGGAACTACAATTGGGAAATTTCAAATCGCGGACAGGCCGCGGCTGGCCGCTCGGTGCTTTACGGGCGGCATAACTTACCAATATCCCTACCTAGTACAATCTAACCACGGACGGACTTTAAACCTCTGTTTTTGCGGTTACGGTTAAAAATAAACAAGAAAAAAAGAGAAAAATCAGGAGCACACGCACGCGTGCAAACTCTGCCTCTGTTGCCTGCACCAACTGAGAACTGCGGTAGGACGCACACTGAAACACGACAGACGACATAGACTTCACCTGGCCGGTAGCCTACTACACCAAGAATGCGCCGTTTATTAAATATTTCTAATTATTAATTAGCTCACAAATCCGAAAAATTTTGGCCGGCGCATGATTTCTCTGAAATCATGTTGGCCTGTCATAAGCTGCTTGCGTTTTTCCAGGGCAGGTTGGGAATTTCGCAACCAGTCCTGAAATTTCAGGAGGGGTTGCGAACGTTCGCAACCAGTCCTGAAATATTGGCGCAGCGCATGGTAGGCCGGCCGGCCGTTGAGTGGAGCATTCTTGCTCCTTTATTATGTATTCTTGGTCTTATCCATGCTGGTTCAAATCCCTCGCCGCCCTTCTCAATTGGAGGATGACCAAATTCAGGCATGAATGAATAATCAGAAATGTTTTATGCAAACAATTGCACAAACCGCACAAGCAAAAAGCGATAGATCCTAGATACTGTTGGTAACGTGTAGAAATCTCAGCGATCAAACAACGTCCAGCACAATCAACATAGATGTCTGGTATGATAGGGAGCACAGAATTTTGCTCTGCCCTTTTACACAGATCACCACACTCAATCAAGCGAGCACTGGATTTGCTGAAGCTGTTGGATGGCGGCTCTGCACTACGCCAATCGTTTCTGCACTAGTCCTGTGTGAGATCTGACTGATTACAACTTTTTCAGGATGACCGTAACTGGGAAAGAAACCAATACAGTATCAGTATCGGTGGTTCTCTCTCAGTGAACTTAGATACTTCCGGTGCGTGAAAGCAGGTCTGATTGAGTTTCAAGATCAATCTGTTTTTCTTCTGTTGTGGATCGTACCGAAAGAACACCATTGCCTTCTCCTGATTTGGCCAGAAAAGGTAGCAAAACCGGTGAAAAATAAAAAGACAAACGAATAAGTTGGGTAGAAAAATAAATGCGAAATAAACACGAAAAAAAAACAGTATAAACGTTTCAGGATCTTTAGGCCAGTTAGTAAATTGATTAGCCAAAGAGAGTCTGTCTCTTCTCCCGCGACTGCGCCAGTGACTCTGTCTGTACAACAGTTAACATAGTAAAACCGTCGAGCTAATGTTTCACAGGCTTTCGTCTAGGTTGTCCCATTTATTCAGAGGTAATTACCCAAAATCAAAGGTAATTCTTTCAAACCATTTCTTATGAAATTGGTTTGCCAAGTTTTTTGAAAGATATTTGATAAGAGATCGCAAATTATGAAAGTTTCCATATTCTAGCTTCTAAATTTTTTCTCATGATTTAGGTTAGAAGGTCAGTTCTTACAAAACTTCGATGCGCTCCAGGCTTTTTGTAGATAGTGGCATGAGCTGGAATGTCCGCCTTTGAGCCTTCATCCAATGGGACCAACCAGATATTGGAGTTGCTGATATGTGATATGTGTAGTCATGACTTAATCTCAGGCACTGAAAAATTCTGGAAGCAACACATAGGAACGATAAGGTATGGACTCACAGTTCTTCAGTGCCTGAGATTAAGTCATGATTACACATATCATCACACATCAGCAACTCCAATATCTGACTGGTACTTCCTGTCCATGCGACTATCTACAAAAGGCCTGGAGTGTATCGAAGTTTTGTAAGAACTGAAACGACCTAAACTAAATTATGAAACAACTACGTAGAAGCTAAATATATAGAAACTTGCGCGAATTGCCATCTCATATGATAAATAATAACCGGAAGCCTGTTAATTTGTTTTTTCTGTGAAACATCGCCTTTTCTAATAGATATTTCTGGAAACAAACAGACGGGACGGAATTCAATGTTTAATAGAATTTCAATGCTGAACATTTGCTATTTTTAAAAAAACAGAATGAGATATTTTTTTAAAAACTAAGACAAGAAAAAAACATGAACGAATGTACAAAAGTCTATCACGTGGTCACCATTTTTTGAAAATTTATAGGGGTAAAAAACCAGGAAAATTGGAAAAAAAACGATCTTTGTGACACTTTACATAAAAATAGCTTCTTTTTCGGTATTTGGTGAGCTTATCATAAGCTCAAGACAGTTGAAAAGAAGAAGAAGAAGAAGAAGTTTAGAAGAAGAAGAAGTTTACTTCCCAGACAATGCACAGTATACAGTATCACAAATACTTTACAGAGCAGATCTTAGTAACGAGGGAAGAAGGACTGAGTTAGCTCAAGGCTGTTTTATAACTCAGCCCTATCGGTTAGTAAAACGGCCGATTGGGGCCTCAATTTATATAAAATTACAATAAAAATCGGAAAATTTCAAAGAAAAATGACTACAAATTGACTACAAATTCGCAAATTATGAAAGAGCAGTTTGTAGTCAATTTGTAGTCAGCCAAAACAATGTGCAGTCTTAGTTAATTTGTAGTCGTGATGACGTCATAATCGCCGAAAATATGTTGTTTGTAGTTAGTAGTTTGTAGTACTACGAATTAGGTCTATACGTACGTATGTACATACATGTACACCTGTAACAAAGTCAGACACTTCATTTAGCACCGTTTTTTGGAAAGAGTGGAGTAATCTTTAATGTACCGACCGATACATAGCATTTTGCTCCCATGGTATCACAGTCCTAAGTATCAATACTAGCACATCGGCGTTGTGCGCCACAAAATACCAAAATTAAAAAAATACCTTTGGTTTGCCGGTTTTGCCAGAAACAACGAACAAAAGATGGACATGGATGCAAATTTCCAACATCTATTTTGTGTGTACGTTTTATGTGTTGTGTTGCAGTGGACAAAATGTTATTTGTTTGTGTTTTGGCATTGCTTCAATGTTATCTGACCGCTTGTGAAGGTAAGCTGTGTTTGCGTGTCTAAAACACTAACTATTTTGAGTGTTCAGATGCTCCACTCATTCCCAGAGACGACCTCCTGCATCTTCTCTTCCACACCGATGTGAGTGCCTGGGGCGCTTTGAGTATGAGTCCTGATGGCAGGTTCATTTCAAATCGGAACCGGAGCGATGGTTCGTCAAACATATGGGTTGCCCGACTGGATGAAGGTGCTGAAGTCAACGCTCACCAGGTTACATTCTACAAAGACCAGGGAGTAATCTGTGAGCTTCATTATTATTTTTATATCAAGTTTTCTTAACTGAAATACTACTTTAACCTGACTGTTTTGTTAGCAGACTGTTTAGAGACAGTTTAGTAGTTTGTAGTTACTTTATCTACCAACTTACAGTGCCTAATAAAAACGTAATGACTACAATATCATCTTTAAAGAACTCGCTCTTCTAGTAAGCTAAACTAACCTAAATAAGTGAGGGAAGTGTCATTGCATTTAACTAATGCCTGTACTGCCTTTACATGGTGCCACTCAACGGTAGCCCCTCCCCGAGAGTAAACGAAACTAAGAATGATCGAAAAAATTATAGTATCAATAAGTAGGTACTGTTGTTTGGTGTTACATTTTCCGTTTGTGTATGTGTATGTTCAAATGTGTATGGTAATTTGTGTATACACATTCAACAAAACAATGGTATTTTGGTGTATATTTCTGTATGTGTATTGTACTCAAAATGCGCTTTTTTTGTAGATTTTCAGTGAGAAATGTTAGGAAAATCAAATCTCTCAATGTCTGCTGCTTGAAACCTTGGATAGCTTTGAAATCGAGTTACTTAGGCCATTTAAAGGCTTTATGAGGATATCTTCTGTTTATTACTGCAGCAAAAACATCGACATTTTACGTTTCTGTTCGAAATTTTATCGACTTTTGCTGATCAAATACACATACCCAAAAATACACATTTTGAGTACTGTTTGTGTATGGTAATGTATTAGAATTTTCAAGCTGTATGTGTAAGTACATATGTGTATACATACTGAAAAACAAGGTATTTTCGTGCATGGTAAATGTGTTATACACAAACAACAGCATAAGTGGGACACCTTATTGTGGTTTTATGCTCACAGCGTTCCCTCTATTTGCAACACCAACATGTTGAAGATGAGCACAATATGAAGACAAAAGGTTCTCATGTTCAAGCTGTTAGTAAGGCCAACCCGCAGAACACACATAGTTGAGCTGCTTTAGGGATGGGGCTACAATTGTTGGGCACTCTGTTCATAAACTGAAAAACCTGTTTAAACCCAACACAAACTTTCAGACCACTTCTGGACACACCTTGAAAACGTGTTGGTCTTCTTTCTACGCGATGCACAGTTCATGACCAAGATCTATACTCTGAACCTGACTAACTTTGATCAACCACAAGAGAAACATTTGGCGACGATAGTGGCCGGTCCTGTTGACATTATACTGGGAATGGGATTTGGTATTCAGCTGAGTTACAATCGCCCTGAAACCATTGTGATCAGGCAAACCTCACGCTCTACTGGGTATGAATAGTCTAATGACTACTGTTATTTTAATAGTGAAATTTTATTTTAATTTAATATTAATATAATAGAACTAGCCGATTTTAATTTTAATTTAATATTAATATAATAGTCCCCTGTTAGTTTTAATTTAGATTTAATATTAATACTATTACATAACAATTTTAATAGCATTTTAATAGCATTTTAATAGTAGATTCTAAAATGAACTTTAAAAGTTTTGGACACACTTTAGCGAATTGGTGAAACAACATCTTTTGCTTGAAATTGCTAGTGAAAGTTGAAAATTTAATCAGAGATCCAGCTTAGAAGCATTTTTCTCTGTAAATTCATGACCATTCTTTTAAAAATGACTTTGTCTGAACATGGTTTTAAGCATACATGTAATAGAGGAGTCTGGGGGTCTGCCCCCCTCTCGAGTTAGGCCAGACCCCCCGGATGGGTTTCAGCTGTATTTCAGCCCAAATTAGCGATTCTTGACGATTTTAGCCGAAAAATTGCGATTTTTTGCGATTTTTGAGCGTTTTTTTAGTGCCCAACCCCCTCCCAAAATTTGGGCTCAGAACCCCCGGCCGGCGCCAGACCCACCAACCCCATCACCCTTCCACAGATGACCTGTTAAGATATTCGAAAGTGCATTCGAACAGAACCTAGGCATTAAAATTTAAAAGAAAATATTGATGCATAGTTATAGAGACATTTTTGACTGGAAAAGACTGTTACATACAATACTGTAGGTTATTGAGTAGATTTAGGTCTTTTTGTCATTCATACCTATTACTGAGAAAAGTTCCACAGTTTCCAAGATTCGAGATTCAGAGGGCTGTCAGACACCTTCAATTTTTATCGTTTTCTGAGGTAAAATTCTGATTTAAATTCTAGTATTGTGGTAACTCCTTCATTGTCAAACAAGGTCAAACTATTAAAATGCTATTAAAATACTATTAAAAATAGTTTTTAATATTCAGCCCCTCTTTGTATTTTTAATTTAATTTAATATAATAGTAGGCCCTCTATTTTAATATTAATATAGATTTAATACTATTAAAATGGCACTATTAATAATAGTTTTATTTTAATATTAATATATTAAAATAACAGTACTAATGACCTCTAATTGTTTGTTGGTTACTGGAGTTTTCCTCCTATAAGACCCTCCGGTTATACGACCCGGATCTTATAGCAGGTGGTCAGAAAGCAGGGTCTGTCAGCAGGGCAAATTTTCCAATTATCCAAAGACCCCGGTCTAAGCTCAGAATGGTGTGTTTTCGTGCAAATTTTTAAAAGATAACTAATGAATATGGAGTTTTTGACCTCAGATCTTTCAAGAATCGTTCTAAAACCTGCGTAATCTCGGAAAACTCTTGATTTGATAGGTTTAGATAGCTGCTGTAAGTATAGTGGAGCTTCTAAGTTGGCTAAGTTTTCAATACTTGTTTGAAACTCAACTATTCTGTCTTAAGCCATATATGGTACCGGTCCAGTACCCTAGGTAGTGGTACCATATATGGTACCCCCACGTTCGGGGCCTGTGGTGGTACCATATATGGAACCGGTACCATATAACGTGCCGGTACCATACCCCTACCTTCGCGTTTTACCGGTACCGGTACCATATATGGTACCACTACCTTATATGGTGTCGGTACCATAAATGGCGTTAAGTGCCTGACTGTTATAGGTGAAAACTCCGGTAATAGATTGGTATTTCAGAGTATGTGTCAGTTGTCAGTGCTTGGGTCAATGTCAGTGTCTTATGTCCAATGATTTTGCAGATTCAAAGAGTTACTCACACTGGATTTGCTAACAGGCAAGCAGCAGTTACAGCTAAATGATGACAAACGCTTTAACTACATTTACCATGACAATCAGCTCAACGTCCGATTAGCTGTGAAACATGGGCCCTATGTTAACTCTCCCATCCAATCCTACAAACTAGTCAGTATAACAGCAAATGGCACCGGACATTGGCAGCTGCTCCAAGCAATAGACTTCATCGATCACAGTCGTGTGCAGTTTGACAAGAACAACACTGGATTTTACTGGATTGGATTCAATGAACACAATTTTGGTAGGCATTGCCTACTGTTGAACTACTACCTACAACATTTTCAGCGGCTTTGTCTTGGGCCAACTTCAACCAAATTGAACAACACAAACTGGTGTACGCTTCGTCCAAAGAGGACCTTGACTATGGGTCAGTATCCTTCCACCCCACCCAGCACATTCCACTGATAGCATTCACACATGACGAATCTGGAGCAGCAGAGCTGTTGGCACTGGATGACAGTGTAAAGTTGGATGTGGAAAAGATCACAAAGATCGACCCTTTTGGCCATCCCAGTGTCAGAGTCATTTCATACGGTGAGTTCAACAGCTTTTCCTTTCCTTGTTTATTTCTTTGTCAGTTTGGTTAGGAATAGTAGGCCGCAAAATGATGTGTAACTGTGTTCGATCCGATGATCCGATGTGTGGGGCCCTTGCGGCCTACGATCAGACCTATGTGGTCCTTTTCGCGACCCCCATGGTTCGTATTGTCAGACGTTTTCCTTCTATCGCTGCTAGCCACTCTAGTTATGCTGTTGGGCACCAGGTACTATGAGAGTACCTGGCGCGTAGACGTCCTGGTGATGTCGGCTCCCAACGTCCACTTGGTCCACCCCTGGTGTGAGAAAGGCCCCAGGCCTATTTGGTTTCCATGAACAACTCCTGACGTTCTTGATCTTCTTCTCCAACGTGGCATGCTTTGGAGCGGCTTTGGTGCAACAACAGATCCAGTCGGTTCCCATTTTACCTACTCGCTGTCACAAGCTTTCAGTGGCCTGGGTTGGGCTTTGTGCCGATGACCAACTCTTTGCGTCAAGAAACTTGTCGCCCCAAGAGGATGAGCGCACGACATCACACAGTGGCTCTGCGGCCTAAACCACTAAACCAACTATGCCATCGTAATTGTGTTCTTTTAGACCTGAGCACTTGGCTGATCAGAATCTACAGTAGCACCCAGGGGTTGCGTCACTGCATCTATCGCCGCTCAAGTCAGCTGTATTGCCTACCGGCGGGCAAACTGCCTTATCAATCTGCATTCAGACGCATGTCTTCGATTGAAGTCACCACACGAGACAAGAAAACGGAACAGTGCTATCTGACACAGCCTTCTTCTGTGAGTTTTTTAACGTCTCTTCGTGGTCGTGCATAGTTTACCCTATCTGGTGTCTCACGGGGCTCCCTTTCTGTCAGTTTCTGGGTTCGAAACTTGTAGAAGCAGCTGGAAGTAGTCAAAATATAGTCCAACCCAGCTGCAGTTGCACCTCATGACAACAAGGAGGGTTGTTTGTAGGCAGGGCTAGCTAGCCAGTTGAATGGCCCGAAAGGGTATGGCATGTACTGATAATAAGCAGAATAAATATATAAACAACTGAGTGTAGCAATAAAACTTTCCAGTCTGAGGCTGAGAACCAAGCAGGCCCGATGCCAATGCTGGTATACGTTCACAATGGTCCACATTTTCTTCCGGATCATTTTGGACTGAACGGCAGAGTGCAACTGTTCGCAAACCGCGGCTACGTTGTTTTGCAGGTACAGGCTTACTCTTTATATGTATGCATTTGGGCATCACTTTCAGTGCAACTTTCGAGGGAGCGGAGGGTTTGGCAAAGAGTGGAAGCATGCAGGGTTCGGAGAGTGGGGTCGCAAGATGATCTACGACCTGGAGGATGCAGTGAAGTTGTTGGTGGAGAGAAAGATCGCCAAACCAGACAAAGTGGCCATTTATGGCGAAGGCTACGGAGGATTCGCAGCGTTGGCAGCTCTCTCGATCACCAATAATGTCTATGCCTGTGGTGTCTCTTTTGATGGGCCCACAAACTTGGTAAACATGAAGAAGTTCGGTCATGAATGGCAACTGCTGCAGCCAAATTCATTCCTGATCAAGAGTTTGGGAGCTGATCCCAATACTACTGAAGGTACTGCTAGTAGTCAATGTCTTTGGTCCTGTACTCTTGTCTCGGGTCATAAGCTAAACTGACTGTTACGAAAGCTAGGTACTGTTTGTTGATTTTAGCAAATGTATAATTATGTACGTGTACGTACATGTCTGTCCGTTTGGTCAGGGCTACTATTTGCATATTACGTATGCCAGTTACTTATTGTCTCTGCGCGTGTCATATCAGCTCTGACCTTTACACTCTCGGCGCTACTTCCCTGCTGTGCGGCTGTATTATTACGACTGTATTGTTTTACCTTCGGCCCGGAATAAAAAGAACATCTAACGGTGTTCTCGCTCTACCACAAACTGCGCTGCGCTGCCCTATACCTATTCTATTAGGTTATGGGCTATTTGCTTCTGTAGAGCGCACTGTGTTCCCCTACTGTGGCTTCTACTGCAAAGATTGTGGCCTGTTGACTGGCAGCCGACATATTGCATCGACCGACGGACTGCGTCTGCAACGAACGTGGCTAACGTCAACTTTTCACCGCTGTGAGCACAGACAGAGCGTTTGCTTTGTTTGTAATTGGCCGTCAATCGTGTTGGGTGCCACCGCCGAACAAGTCAATCGCCGCCGCCTCTCCGACAATGTCAGATAAGTTGTCGCTTCCGATTCTAACGTCGAATAACTGGCCCACTTGGCGTTTAACTGTTACCAACTATCTGAAAGCGCACAAACAGTGGGGTATAGTTGTTGGAACGGAGAGTGTGCCGCAGCCACCCGTAGTGCCTGCGGATGAGGAGAATGGCCAGGCCCGAGCTGCCCCTGGTCATGCGCGTGAGCAAGAACGGTACCAAAAACAGTTGGAAGAGTATGAGCGCCGTTGTTATCTTGCTATGTTCCAACTGACCGCAGCTGTGTCAGCCGAAGTGTTGCGCCAGATTCATATCGTTGATGAATCTGATCCAGCGGCTTTCTGGAAGTTGTTGACAGATCGATTCGAGTCTCACTCACACGTGTCACTGGTCATGATCGAATCGGATCTGAAGGGGCTGATTTTTGACGAGAAGTGTCTGCCTAGTGAGTGGATCACCTCCAGACGGAAACTGTATGACAAGCTGTGCTCCATGAAGTTGGAAGTGCCGGTCGGTCTCCAAGTTGTACAGACTTTGTCTTGTTTGCCGCCTGGATGGGAGCATTTTCGCACGGTCATTTCGAACTCCATCCACTCAGCTCCCGCAGATCGTCCCTGCACACTCGACTTGCTAGCCGCGCAGATGGATGATGAGTGGCGCATTCGGCAAAAGTCCTATTCCGGTACTGCGTGCGGCGCTAGTAGTGGCAGAAATCGCGGTCGTGGTGGTTCAAAATCGCGTAGCGGCTGGCGTGGCAAGCGTACTGGCAGTGCTTCTGGTTTCGGTTCGAATGCTGAGAGCAACCAGGAGCAATGTTACAACTGCCAGGGTTTTGGTCACAAGGCCCACCAGTGCCCAAGCAAGCAACGCAACAATCCTCAGCGCGGTGGAAAGTCCAATTTTGCCAGTGCATCCAGCAGCTCCAAGCGTGACCCGAGTTTTGCTGTTAGTGCTCAAGCTTTTGCTGCTCGCAGTGACAGATCTGTTGTGTTGATCGACTCAGGGGCCAGCCATCATATGACCTCTGAAAAGTCGCTGCTTGAGTCCTACCGTCCACTAGCTCAGCCATTGCCCATCCAAGTTGCCACCGGTTACTGTGTTGATGCAATTGGTTTTGGTAACCTGCCGTTCTCTGCTGGTGACCGGCATGTGTTTATGCAGAACACTCTGTATGTCCCTCGGCTGAATGGTACTCTGTATTCTGTGCGTGCAGCTGACAAGTTGGGACATTCTGTGACTTTCAAGAACGGTTCTGCACGTGTGCGCAATAAGGCCGGTGAAATTTTGCTGACTGGCAGATTGAATGGTGGCTGCTATTACTTGGATGCTTGTGTCCCTACTGCTCAGACTGTGCAATCGGTTGATGTGCTTTCAGCAGCAACTACAGACACTACAGCGGACCCCCGGGTGCTGACCAAAACAAGTGGGGCTGTGAAGACCTGTGATGCCTCCAGTTTAGTAGCAGGCACCCAAAAGGGTAAAGTTTCGAACCCTAACGTGTCCTTTGGTGTGTGTTTTCCAGACCAACCGGTGCAATCGAGTCAGAGTGGCCAGACTCTCACAGACTCAGATGTGGTTCGGGCAAATCGTGCTCCTTCCTGTGATGCCTCCAGTCCTTTAGCAGGCATCGGTTCTGGTACTCTTGTATCGCAAAATGCGCTTGCGTCTGCTTCTTCCGCAGCTGTTTCAGCTCAGACCTGGCACCAACGTTTCGGTCATGTTGGCTCTGGCGATGTCAACAAATTGATCTCGGGTGCAATCGTGAAGGGGCTGAAGTGCAATGGCGATCGTACCGTTCCGTTCTGTGAGTTGTGTGCTGTTGGGAAGGCCACCAGACAACCGTTCCCCAAACGAGCTACAACGCGAGCCAAACGCCCCATGGATCTCATGCATTCAGATGTGTTCGGTTCTGTCACCCCGCCTACAATTGGTAACAGTGTTTATTATGTGTCTCTTATTGATGACTGTACTCGTATGAGTTTTGTGCGGTTTATTCACGCAAAATCGCAAGTGCATGAGACACTCAAACAGCTGATTACACAACTTGAGACAGAGACAGGTCGCAAACTCAAAACACTTCGCAGTGACAGAGGGGGTGAATACTGTTCCAACCAGTTCAAAAGGTGGCTCGCCAGCAAGGGTGTCAAGCACCAGCTCACTGTAGCAGATGCACCACAACAGAATGGAGTTGCAGAGAGGTTCAATCGGGCCATCATTGAACGAGCACGTGTCATGCTACACCAGTCCAATTTGCCAAAGCGTTTTTGGGGTGAAGCAGTTCTGACAGCCTGTTATCTTCGGAATCGTGCTCCAACAGTGGCACTCTCTGGTCGTCGCACTTGCACTCCATATCAAGCTTGGCATGGTCGCAAGCCTGATGTCTCTCATCTTCGCGTTTTTGGCTGCATTGCTTATGCACACATCAAGAAACCTGGCTCCAAGTTTTCCCCTCGTGCAGAAAAGTGTCGTTTTCTTGGCTACTCTGAGGAATCGAAGGGCTATCGACTCTGGTCGATCTCTCGCAAGTCAGTCATCATTCGTCGTGATGTTGTGTGCAATGAGTCCTCATTTTGCCAAACTGCTCGAGATCAGGAGGAGAAGTTGTCAGAGTCAATGTTCTCAGCTCAAGATTCTGCACAAAGCCAGGAGGAGCCTCAGCATGTTGTAGTGTTTGCTCCAAGTGGACAGGAGGAGTCTGTTCCAGTTCAGCATTTGCAACCACCTGAAGTTGTGGAGCAGCCAGTAGAACCTGAAGAACCAGAGCCACAAGAAGTTTTCGTTGATGCAGACGATCAACATCCACTAGAAACTGAACAACCATTGCCAGAGAAAAGCATTGGTCCTGGTTGGCGATCTCAGCGCCAGAACAAGGGCAAACATCCAGTTAGGGATGGTTATGCGCAGAGTGCTGCAGCAGCAGAGGCTGCTGAGCCCAAGTCCTGGTCACAAGCCATCAAATCGTCAAACGCTACTCACTGGCGTCAGGCTGCCCAGAATGAGATGAAGTCGCTCATTGGTTTTGACACCTGGGAGCTTGTTCCCCCTCCTGCAGGTCGTCAAGTCATTGGTAGTCGATGGGTCTTTCGAGCAAAAACTGATGAGCAAGGTCGAGTTCAGCGTTACAAGGCAAGGCTAGTCGCTAAGGGCTATGCCCAGACGTATGGTGTCGATTATCTGGACATCTTTGCTCCAGTTGTTCGCTGGGAGTCAGTTCGGGCCTTGTTTGCTGTTGCTGCTTTGTCAGGCATGCAAGTTCATCAGCTCGACATAGAAACCGCGTTTCTCAATGGTCATCTCGAAGAGGAGGTGTACATGCAGCAGCCAGAGGGCTTTGTCGATTCCAAGCATCCCGATTTTGTGTGCAAGCTGAAAAGATCGCTGTATGGCTTGAAGCAGAGTCCTCATTGTTGGAACACTGAATTCCACAATGCTCTACAAGATCTGCAGTTCAAGCAAGCTGAGTCAGACCCATGCATCTACACTGGCAGAGTCAATGGCAAGGCAGTGTTGCTCGGTTTGTATGTGGATGACATCCTCATAGCAAGCGCAGACACAAAGGCATTGAAGCACACCAAGAAGCTCATTGCTGATCGCTTCAAAAGCAAAGACATGGGCGAGGCCAGTTACTTTCTTGGTGTAAGTGTTCGCCAGACAAGTAACGGTTTTTGGCTTGGACAGTCTGCCTATGCAGAGAAGGTTCTGCAGAAGTTCAAGATGCAGGATTGTCATGCAGTCGCAACACCTATGCAGCCGTCAGTTACACTACTCAAGCGTGAGGCAGATGGTGACAAGTTTGACCAGTCCATTTACCAGTCTGCAATTGGTTCACTCATGTATCTTTCTGTCGCCACTAGACCCGACCTCACGTTTGCAGTTCATCGCTTAGCTCAGTTCTCCTCTGACCCGACTCCTCAGCATTGGAGCGCCGTGAAACACATCTTTCGCTATCTGAAGGGGTCGACTGATGTTGGAATCAATTTCCAGTGCAACGGCAATCGTCAGTTGGAGATGTATTCTGATGCAGACTGGGCGTCTGAAGCGTCTACAAGACGTTCTACCTCGGGCTATGTCTCATTGTTGGCCAGCGGTCCAGTTTCTTGGTCATCCAGATTGCAGAAGATGGTTTCTCGATCAACAGCTGAAGCCGAGTTTGTTGCGTTGTCTGAAGCTGCGTCTGATGTTAAGTGGCTGAGAGCACTGCTGTTAGATTTGGGTCTCAAACAGATCAAGTCTACAGTAGTACATGAGGACAACCAGGCTGCAATCGCCATTTGCAAGAGACCAAACCTTGGCTCCCACAATCGCACCAAGCATTTGGATGTGCGACTCAAGTTTGTCTACGACTATGAGCAAGCTGGACTGATCAACGTTGTGTATTGTCCTACTAATGATCAACTGGCCGATTCTCTCACGAAGCCTGCTCCAGCTAATCTGTTCCAGAAGTTCTGCAAGGGAGTGGGTTTGGGTACATAGCATTGTACAGTGCATCTGAGACACACACAGTTGCATCTTCGTTATTCCTATGTGCTGTGTGTGTGAACGTTTCTACGGACATTGTTGTAATTGCATTTCCGGGCCGACGTTTTAACTGTGCCTACTCTGTAATGCAATCTTTCTCTTTCAGCAGTGATCCGTTTTACTCCTCTGTTGCTATTGGTAATTATAATTTGAGGAGGAGTGTTGATTTTAGCAAATGTATAATTATGTACGTGTACGTACATGTCTGTCCGTTTGGTCAGGGCTACTATTTGCATATTACGTATGCCAGTTACTTATTGTCTCTGCGCGTGTCATATCAGCTCTGACCTTTACACTCTCGGCGCTACTTCCCTGCTGTGCGGCTGTATTATTACGACTGTATTGTTTTACCTTCGGCCCGGAATAAAAAGAACATCTAACGGTGTTCTCGCTCTACCACAAACTGCGCTGCGCTGCCCTATACCTATTCTATTACTGTTACCAAATATTTGTGATGTGTTGTTGTTTTAACATTTTGTCCCTTTCGAACTAGGAGTAGCCAACTGCTATAGAGCAGGAAGAGACAGAGGGTCCGGCAGCCTCCATAACAACAACCCTCCCCATTGCTGTTGGTGTGTGCAAGACAGCTAAGGGGCCGTCCATAAACGACGTCGTTCCAAAATCCCGATTTTTCGGACCCCCCCCTCCCCCCAAAATCGCCTTGCGTCGTTTCTAGGGGGACCCCCTCCCCTAGGCGACGTCGTTTTCCGTTTACCCCCCCCCCCGATAAAAGTGCAGTACATGCAGTACTGTCATTTTTTTCTTGTTCCGATACTGTACAATGAATTGAATAGAGGCCTTCAGCCACTCTGGGAAGCTTTTCTTAATGTAGGAATCTTTGACAGAACGTGCATAAATCGAAAATAATACCTTCTAGTTCCCTAAAATTCCGAAAAAAGCGACGTCGTTTTTTGCTGACCCCCTCCCCCTCCTGGTGCGTCGTCTATCGTCGCATTTCAGCCGACCCCCCTCCCCCTCTGGAACGACGTCGTTTATGGACGGCCCCTTATGACTAGTAAAATCGTAATAAAATAGTAGTAAAATAAGTAAAATTACTAGTAAAACAAAAATTAGTAAAATCGGAGCTGCTTGGTAGTAAAAAAAATTAAAATTAAATTGAACGGCTGATTTTGTAGTAAATTTAGCAAATAACAAAATAAAAATCCACTAGTAAAATAACAGTACCAAAAACCCCGATTTCTCTTGAATATCAGCAGTGGAAACGCCAAATTCAGTTTCCAACGGCTTTTTAAGCGAATTTTAGGCTAAAAATTAGTGATTTCTTCTGAGCCAGTTTGTTAGGACTGGAGCCACTACTAGTACTTGTATTTTTGGGTCGGGGGTTCCATAACCTGTCTCGGGGGGAGTGAGGGGTGTTTGACCTTTCCAGCAGGGGGTAACCCCCAAACCCCCTAGTACATGTATGGTCCGAAAATTTCCGATCGGGTGAGCTGAATGGATTTGGAATCGTTTGTGTCTACTGCTGCAGCTTTTGAAACTTTTTAGTCTTGGTCAGCATTTGGCAGAGTCTGTCCGACTGAAAAAGGATTAGAAGCATAGAATATAAACATATAACATCAAAACATATGGCAAGCAGATAACCAAGCATCCTAAACCTTCGGGTACAACTGCGGTTGTTGTGGCAGGGCCTGGACCTACTCCTCCGGCTGGCCTTGGTAAGCGGGGTACTGCTGAGGTGGTTGTTGTACCGGGGCACCCATTTGATAGCCGACGGCCTGGGGGGCAGCCACCTTATCCTCCAGGTACTGGTAGGCCTTGTAGACCTTGAACATCATCCAGAGGTTGAAGCAGACGAAGATGGCGGTGCCCAGCACATGACTGGCCTTGTACATCCACTTGCAGTCATCCAGCTCGTAGCGAATGTCCTTGTCAAAACGCTTACATGTCTCATGGAAGTAGATGTCAGACTTGCTGGACATATGAGCCAACAGAAGCAGCGCTCGTATGATGGTGATCAGGATCTCCAGACATGCCAGCCCTATGAAAAGGACCAAGAGTTTCGGCTGCAGACGATAGATGCCCAGGATGACACAGAGCCCCGACGCGAACACCATGAAGATGACCAGCAGGTCGACCAGCTTGCCGAAAATCGGTTCGGTTTTTCCCAGAAAGAACAACTGAACCACAAGAGCCAGACCTCCGAGTATGGCGTAGAGAAAGCCGATTACCATGCCGCAGGTGCGGTTATGGCAGCAGCAACATTTGTACTTGGGGTCCTGGTCGTCGAGCCCGGCTCTGATCACGGTGGACATGATGCTCTTCCATCGACAACAACACAGTAGAGGAGCCGCCTGGCTGGGTAGCTGTGGTGTGCTGGGGTGTGGCTGTTTGCATCGTGTCCGATCGATTTTGAGGCAGCTGGAGGGCCGACATTGTTTAATCACATTGCCATGAAGTTGCGCTCCGGCCCAGCGCACAAGCTTGGCCATGTACACATGTCACATGCTTGCCTATTCCAGCTTTTTTTTACGTTTTTTCCCCTTTATCATGTTGCCGTAGACTTAAGGAATCAACGGGGGCAGCTATATTTCCAAAGACAGATTGAATATCCCTCTAAAAATCAGGTTGCGCTGCAATAAAGCAATTACCGGAGCAATAAAGCAATTATTTTGCTTTTCGCCAGTTGCTTTTTGCGATCGTTTGTTTAAGCGAGAACACAACTAGAATACTTTATTAATCGAAGGACTTACAAAGTGGGAGGCGATAGGGGCCGTCCAGAAACGACGTTGTTCCAAAATCGCCTTGCGTCGTTTCTGGGGACCCCTCCCCCTACGGCGACGTCGTTTTCGGTTTACCCCCCCCCCCGATAAAAAGGCAGTACATACAGTAATGTAACGTTTTCTTGTTGCGTTACTGCACAATCAATTGAATAAATCCCTACAACCACTCCGGGAAGCTTTTCTGTATGTAGAAACCTTTGACAGAATGTGCATAAATCGAAAATAATGCAATCCCAGTATCCTAAAATTCCGAAAAAAGCGACGTCGTTTTTTGCTAACCCCCTCCCCCTCCTGGTGCGTCGTCTATCGTCGCATTTCAGCCGACCCCCCTCCCCCCTCTGGAACGACGTCGTTTATGGACGGCCCCTAAGGTTTGGTTGCCATTTATCTACTTGCCATTGCTGACTTTCGATGGCCTGGGTTGGGCTTTGTGTCCACTACTTCCCTCCCATCGCCTCCACAAAGAACCACTGTGGATGCCGGGGCGGCCGTAACTCAAGGCAGCAAGCCAACCGCTGAGCCAACGATGCGACAGATATAGATAGTAGCACTGTATTCAAGTTCGAAGGCTACAATATTCTAACACTGCATTGACATGTAGTGCAGATTCTGATTTGAGTTCCATTTAAGGAGCAAAGTTTCTGGCAGACCAATCACCAATATTTCATGCGGCATCAATTGACAAGCCGCTATTGGTCATACAGTCCGAACTGAGCAAGCTAGTTCCTCGATCTGAGTCAGGTGAGTGTTTGTCTCTACTCTACAGTAGATAAATGTACACAATCGTATTTCCTGAAACATATGATGAAACTGTTTCTCTCTAAAACTAAATTCCAGATCGGTTTGTCAGTGTGATGGCACATCTGAACAAATCAGCGTCCTACGTTGTGCTCAAAGGTGTAAGCGATTACTCACCCCAGTTTTACAAGGATGACCTTCATGCGATCTTGGAACAGTTCCTGCACAACTGTCTTGGAGGTCGTGCTCAACCACCTTCTGACACCTTCAACAAGACCTGTGCTCAGTTGATGCAGTGTGGAGATCTGTGCAAAGGCGCTGGACAGGACTGGGAAAAGTTCTGTGCTCCCTGCCAAGAAACTTGCTAGTCTTGATTGTACGACAGTGTGCTTACTGTATGTGCCCTATGATTTGTATGTGTTGCTGCTAACCATATCTACTGTTTTCACTGATCAAGTGGTTCTGTTTGCATAAAAATTGGTATTATTGGCTCTACATCATACATATAACAGGACGGTCCGATTGTCCTTAGGTCCGTGATCGGAGAAGCCCTAAGACGATTTTTCCGACCCCTCCGATTTTGCAATACTGCGTAAGAGTATATAAAAAACAGCACAAATAAGGGCTGCACAAGCTAGGTAAAGCTGAGAAAGAATTCCATTGCGTCACAACCAGTTTATTGACAGAGATTCATTTTCACAACAGTACAATTCAAGAGACAATGGTAGAGTAAGAGAGAGTTAAAAAACAAAGCAGAACTGAACAAAGCAACTTGTTCCAAGTGAGATTCAGCATGGATTCAGTTCAGAGTCTGCCAGGCGGCTTGGTCTCCAAGAAGCAGTCAGCGTTGGGGTCATTGCAGATGTCATAGCAGGGCAGCAACTCACCTCTGGGACCAGTGACGTTGTAGCGACAGCACAACTCCTTGTGACCGAACGAACACATCACTCCATCGCCACTCTTGCTGATCTAAACACACGGACTCTACAAGATCAGACATTGCTTGACAAATTCTTTCGACAGCCTTACGTTAGCGAGTGTATCAAACAAAAAAGAGAGTGCTAACTAAACTCAGTCGGAGCGGTGTTTGCTTACCTTCACGCGCTTTGTTCCTGAGTGGTCATTGTAGCTTCCTTCACAGATGGGCGTGGTTGCAACCCAGAATCCAGTGCAGCACTTGTCTATGAGCATTTCGTTAAGGGCGTGGTAGCAGGGAGCTCGAGAGTTCTTGCACACGCCAGCGCATGACTTGAACTGCTTGGTATGGTATGGCCCTTGACCCAGCGGACAGCAAGTGGCGTGCACAAACCTCTCACGACCATACCAATGAGATATGTTGCTTTCGCGAAACTGAAACTGTCTTTCAAGCCATGCAGCACGCGTTGTAATAGCGAGAGAACTAATTAACCTTGTGAACATAAACGGGTAATGAACGTATTGGAAAGTTTCTGGCTTTCCGATAGGTTCACGGTATGGATTTCCGATATGTTTGGTTGGTGATTCAGCTGGTTGTATGCTGTCCACACTGATTTGATCATCTTTTAGTTGACTGGTTGCTTTAGAGCTGTCTAAGCAGTGAATGGTTGAGAAGCTTTTCTATCAGTAGTCTAAGCAAAACTTTAACTCACCGAAACACACCAACATACAAAGACACAACGCTGCTAACCACGCACAATAGCCCATCACCACTCACACCACAACACAACAAAACAGACAGTTATGAAACTAGCAGCAATATGCAACTTTTGTTTTTCACTCATTCAAATACAAGTACATGAAACTGAGTTAAATCAAGCTCTCGTCAGCACTATTCTGTTGATTTGTCGATTTCTCGAGCACAACGCTTTCATTCTTTGCTTGCTTTTCAGGTAGGCTCTCCGGTAGTGGTCTGTCCTTAGTTTCCGGCAAAATTAGTTGGGCAACTATTATATTTAGCAGACAAACGGCGATAAAAACCAGGTACGAAAGTGCCGGCATGATGTGCACCTAAACAGTGGCCTACCACTTAAAAGGGTACATATTTAAATGACAAGAAATCTTTAAATTACAAAACCTTATTGAGAACTTACAGTATTGAGCCTTAGTACAGTGAGGAAACAGCACTTACAGTAAGTAAAAGCAGTGGACCAACCACTGCCCCTATTCTAGCAGCTACCGAAGAAAGGCCATTGCTCAGGTTTCTCAGCACTGTTGGAAACAGTTCAGCAGAGTACAAATAACACACCTAAAACTAGGAATATTTTTAAGATATTCAACGCAAAATCTATGGTGTAGTACATACCAACCACCCTCCAGCGGTAATATTTTTGCCAGCCAGTGCAAACGTTGTTATCAAGTATTTTTGCGCCTCACCAAAAACCGAACCCCATTGCTGGCTAACTACCACCAACACCATCACAACAATGACGCTTATTAGAGTTATTCTGTGCAGAGATTTCCTTCCAAACCTAAAAATATTCGTTATTACTTTGGCTAAAACATATTTATATTGTTATCAGTGGCGTATCCAGGGGTGTAGGGTGGGTAGCCCTTTGCGCTGGAGGTAGGAAGAGAAAGTTTTCAAAAATAAAAGAAACTAATGAATTAAGAGTCGTTCTCTGGTCAGATCGAGTTTGAGTATTCAGACCCAAAATTGAAACTTTGGCCTAGAGAGCTGTAAGTTGGTACACTAATACATATCGATAGGTTATGTAACCGCCGCAAAGGATTTCCCGATTTGACGCTCCAGTCCCGAGATACAGCCGTCTGAAAATCGGCTCGCTTAACTATGGGACAAAAATTTCGAACTTGAATTTCTTTCCTGCTAAAAACAGTTGGGACCTAGAATTTGGGGATTTTACGTAACTTTTAGAGTACTTTAAGAATTTTTGGTCGGTTTTCGATTTTGACGAAAAAAATTTTTTTCGACCCCCTTCCCGGCCCCCTACCTCGTCTGGAACCCCCCCTAAGTGGGTCTTTTTATTTCAGATTACTGTAGCGCCATTTGTTCGCTACATATTGGTGCCAAGCACGATAGCCCACGGCCCGGGGTTTTGAAGTAAATTGACTTAAAATGGCTGAAAATCGAAATTCAACTTCGAAATTTTTTCCCACAGTAAAACTGAAAAAAATGCGATTTTCAGCTATTTGGAGTCAATTAACACCAAAACCCCGGGCCGTGGGTTATCGTGCTTGGCACGAATCTGTAGCTAACAAATGGCGCTACAGTAATCTGAAATAAAAAGACCCACTTAGGGGGGGTTCCAGACGAGCTAGGGGCCGGGAAGGGGGTTGAAAAAAATTTTTTTCGTCAAAATCGAAAACCGACCAAAAATTCTTAAAGTACTCTAAAAGTTACGTAAAATCCCCAAATCCTAGGTCCCAACTGTTTTTAGCAGGAAAGAAATTCAAGTTCGAAATTTTTGTCCCATAGTTAAGCGAGCCGATTTTCAGACGGCTGTATCTCGGGACTGGAGCGTCAAATCGGGAAATCCTTTGCGGTGGTTGCATAACCTATCGATATGTATTAGTGTGTCAACTTACAGCTCTCTAGGCCAAAGTTTCAATTTTGGGTCTGAATAGGGCAAAGGGCCAAAACTCGATCAGTTCAGAGACTGACTCTTAGTACTAAACTGTCTACTTTCTGCTCAGAATGCCTTTTAACTGCGTTTTTGAAGGCTAAATTTTCAAAATTAGTTTACCCTCGTCAGGCAGAAGCCCAACCAGGCCACTTTAAACTACTAAAACTTGTAATTTCTGCTAATTTTAAGCTTCGAATGCCTTTTAGACGCTTTCTTGAAGGCAATATTGGCTAGCGACCGAACCAGGCACTTTCAAAATTTTACACACCCTTTCCTAAATCCTGGATACATCACTGATTCTTCTTACCATTTTCCAAGCACGAAAAAGGTGACATTAGCTACCAGCATAAGTATCCCCATTAATTCGGTAGTAAAATAGCGTCCAGTAGGAAGATATTTGGCGTTGAATAGTAGGGCATAGGTGACGAAACTAACAGTGAACCTGAAGAAAGACGGATTTTAAATGCAAAAATTAAAGTAAAATTGCGATTTTTGCAGTCATTTATTTTGTGAAAAACTTTCTAAGACCCCAAAATTATTTTAACTAAAAATTAATGAAATTTTTAACTTTTTTCTCTACAATACACTATACTTACCAATCCAAAATAATTAGTGACATAATTCACCCACACCTATCCCTTACTAGCAGAAGCTACTCCATTTGGAGTAGAACGCACATAGAATCACGCATTGCGTGCGACTGTTTGTTAGCCACAATTGTGATTGGAAAATGAAAGTGCCAAAAAGTTATTGGTCAATCACATGTCAATCACGCTATTTTGTCAGACAATGCACAGTGTTGCGATTGGCCAGTCACAGCAAACCACGCTTTTTTGAAAATTTCAGTGATTGCAAAAACATTCACTGCGTGATTACCATTTTTCAGGCACACATTGCATGTCCCAATGGCCAGGCACGCAAAAAAATTTTGCGTCTAAGAGCTATAAAACAAACAATAATAAATTTAAATAAACCTACCAACTCAAAGCCAAAGCCAAAGTATACAAGGTATGTTGTTTGGTTCTAAACAGGTGACTGTAGTTGTATTTCTTTCCTTGCCGTTTGACCGCTGTTTTAAGAGATTTGATTTCATCCATTCTAGGCTTCGGCCGATTGTTAGTGCGCGCAATGGCGCGCAACACCTTTTTGGCTTTTTCGTAATGGCCGTGTTGAACCAACCAACGAGGAGATTCGTGGATAAAACTGAAAAAAAATCGATAAATGGGCGGAGTCTCGGTGTCTTCATGGATTTACATGAAAAACGTCAGGACCAGTAGTCCACAGCAGTGTATTACAATCGATATATGGCGCCAATTTCGAAACCACCACATCAGCAGGCCGAAAATACATAGGCCGAGCGGCCAACCGTCTGAAAGGGAGACTGCAATACTGCACAAATATTTGCATATAGCAGTAAATACTTAGAATTTCGGTTTCCAGTCGTTTGGTAGGACAAAGAACTTCCTGAATCGTAATAAAGCTGAGTAGACAGTACCCGCCATTGCCAAAGCCGACGAAAAATCTAAATCGAAGAGTAAAATAGATGAAACAAAAATTTGCATATTGCGGTGTTTACACAGTGAATGCAAAGAATTGCCAACTTGGACTAAAGGCACCCAAAAGACCACCAAGGCTGGCGGTCAGGAGAGCTGAAAAATAGGTCTGAAAGGGAAAAAAGTTTTAATAAAATGGTTTATATTATAGAAATGTAATACCCATTTCCTGCCATGGTGTTCTGACATTTGGCCCCAGAACAGTGCACCGCAAAGAACACCAAACATTTGCACAGATGTGAGGACATCACCTACCCAGAATAGTTTGCAGTAGAGTCGGAACTAAAACATGCAGGATGTTTAAAATAGATATTGAAATAATTTAAGTATACCTCTGTAGCAAGGGTAACTATATCCTCTTCAAAAACCATGGTACAGTTTTCGCTAAGCTCACAGTTTGGCGTGTCGTGTTGAAAGGTCAGATTTGTAGTGTCATTTCTAGAAATAATTTACATAAATCGGTGCCTAGAACAAATTTATTTACCTAGCACAAGTCCATTTTGGAGCAGCGGAAGCAAACATCATAAAGGACATAATTTGCGCAAAAACTGTATGAATTGCTAGAAGATATGGAATTATTAACAAATTATGTATAAACCATTTTACACTTACTAATTGAGACCATAAGCCGCATTCTCTTTTGATACAATCCATAACCGTTTATCTTTTCTAACAAGGTCTCAAATTCTAACGTTTTTGGTTTCATCTTCAGCTGACTGCAAACAGAAAAACGTAAAGAGGTTGCCGGTTTAGAACATTGACACTGTTTGCGTGCTAACAACTAAACCTTTTACGGCCTGTTCCTTATCAAGCTGACACTTTGCAAGGTCAACAGAAATAGACTAGACTTTCTTTAATAGCTCTAGGCACTGTTATCAAAAACTATGTTCTAAATGTCTGCAAAGTTAACTGCAAAAACCATTAAGAGTTCCAAAAATGATAAGATTTCCATTTTCTACCGTTTCCACAATATGTATGTATGCTATATATGCTGAAATTTGGAACGTTCATGCCAAAACCCTTCGAATTCAGTGTGCTAGCTGTTGTATTCTTGCGCCGAGTTAGAGTGAGTACAATAGCATATCAAAAGAAAGGGGTTTGTTTGGATGACAGCCTAATAACAACATGACAGTTCTTCAAAATGAGTGTATAAAACTTTAGATAGTTTGTACAATTTAAAGATACTCTTAGTTTTAGAGGCATGGAGAGATTTTTTGATAATTTTTCACAAAATTAGACCTGCAGCAGAGGAAAACGTCAGTAAAGTTTTATTCCAAGAAACTGGTTGTGCAATTCTTTCAGATGCAGTTTTCTTTTTCAAACAAGCCTTGTTCTGTAATTGTACTTTACTGTACAAATTCATTCTGACAGAAAGCGCATTTTGCACCTTGTTTAAAGCAGTTTTCTCTATCAAGCAATTCTGGCACCTTAAAGCAGATCTGTCAAATAAGTAATTTTCCATTTAAGAAATCCTCCTCACACTCTTTAGGGAAATCATTCAAATAAGAAGTTTCCTTTTCAACTGTTTAGACAAATCTTTCAAAAAGCAGCTTTTCCTTCCAAAGGAACGGATGGTGTTTCGGATCGAATGGCCCCATTCTGTCAATTTTTACCGAATAAAAAGATTTTTGGCACGATTATTATTAGTTGTTACAGTTTCTTTTGACATAGTGCTAACCTGCTAGCCTTCTGTAACCTGGAGTTATGCCCTTCTGAAATTTGCTGACCCGAATGTTGAGATGTCAAATTAGAACATACATATCTTACCAATCCTTCATCAGATTTATGCCTAATTTTCCAGGCTAACTAATCTTTAGATTGACTTAAAACGTTGAAGAGCTCAGCTTTCTTGCACTGCCGGTTAAAATCTGGCCGATTTCTACTTTCAATTAAGGTGAATAATTAGCGGTGGCAAAAAGGAGGGTTGGATTTCTCTTATCAAACCCAAGATCATACATGTAACAGGGGGTCTGGGGGGTCTGCCCCCACCCGACTTAGGCCAGACCCCCCCCCCGGATGGGGACCCCCTCCAATTTTTCTGACAAGTAATTTTTTGAGCAAATTTTTGCGATTTTTTACAATTTCAGACACAAAAATTGACAAAATCGCCTGCAAAACAGCACTTTTTAGCTGTATTTCAGGCCAAATTAGCGATTTTAGCCAGAAAATTGCGATTTTCTCGATTTTTAAGCGTTTTCTAGTGCCCAACCCCCTCCCAAAATTTTGGTGCAGCCCCCCCGGCCACGCCAGACCCCCCAACCCCCCTTCGACGGATGACCTGTTTGTTACATGTATGCCCAAGATAAACATGTTTACAGCTCAAAGTTTTAAGCAGCTCAAAGCTGTTTGTATAAATGACACAAAAGGCATTTTTGCTTTTGAAATGCTCCCAATGTAAATTCCATTTGCTGGTCATATAACCAGATTTTGCATTAATGCGTTTTGAGACCAGACAGAGACCCAAAAGCTATCAAAATCGAACTTTCCAATTTAGAGAGGTTCGATTTACGCACTAAGCGCCCACCCGGCTGCCTGGTCGGCTAATCCTCCAACGAATTTTTTTTCAGCTCCATCCAAAGCTCCTGCTGGCCCTTGCTCAAAACCCGTTTTAGTAGTGGCATTTATTGACTAATCCTTGGAAATTTTTATGGCTTAGCAGAGCGTAAAAAGCAAAATACCAGATAGCGGTGAATTATATGAGCATTAGTGATTTCTGAGAAATGGTTAATTGCTTTTAGTAGCAGCTTGCCGCCGCTGCCGTAGGCATGCTAATTTGAGCAAATTGCTTGCTATTTCTGCTAGAACTTGCCGTTCAGCCACCTCTAGTTCTGATGAAGAGTATGACAAAGCTTTAGTTGATTGAGGTCTCTTAAAACAAATTAGAAATCGAACTTTGAATATTTTATAAGGTCCCAGTCAGTATTGAGTGCCCAATAAATAATACGTAATACCCAATTCCTGATAAGCACCCCTATACACTTAATACCCAATACCTTATCTATACTCACTTACCAAATACCGAATACCCATACATGTAACAGCTCCGGGCCGACCTGGGGGGAGGGGGGTAGGGGGCGGGTTCCTCAGGTGGGGGGTCGACGGGGGGTTTCGCCCAGGTGGGGGGTCCCAAATTTCAAAAAGCTCCAAAACGCCTAGAAATGCGTTTTTAGCACGTTTTTTTCAGTAAGGACGCTAAAAATCGCTATTTTAAGCTGCCAAATAGCGTTTTAAAGCTAAAAACAAGCAAAAAATGACAAAAAGAGCTTCCAAAAACAGCGATTTTTCTTAAATATCAGCAGTGGAAGCGCCAAATTCGGTTTCCAAAGGCTTTTCAAGTGAATTTTAGGCTAAAAATTAGTGATTTCTGACAGTGTGGTGCACTTTTTATCTAGGTAACTAGGTAACTAGGTATACCTAGTATTACCTAGTTAATATTCGGGAAAAGTACCTAGATTTACTTTACCTAGTTGTTGGTTACTCTATTTTACCTAGTTTTACTTTACCTAGTTTTAAATCCACATAACTAGGTACTTCTAGGTAAAACAAGTTTACCTAGTTTGATATTTTCAGTTTTACGTGGCTTTTTCAGTCAGTAAACCTTCAAATTTTCGGCTTTCCCACAATTACAGTGGCCCAGAGAATGAATTTCTGACTTATTTGATCAAAAAATACAAATATTTACTTTGAAATCTGTCAAATTTCGTAAATTTTAACTCCACTAACTTCATCATTGTTCTATTGAACCACAAATAACATTTTGACTTGATTTCGAGCGTTTTACGTTTACCTAGTATTACCTAGTTTTTCTGGGCTTTACCTAGTATTACTTTACCTAGTTTCTTAGCTGAGAACTTTACCTAGTATTACTTTACCTAGTTTTTTATGTGACAACTTTACCTAGTATTACTTTACCTAGTTTCAAATTTTTAAAATGCACCACACTGATTTCTGACCCAGTTTGTTAATACTGGAGCCACCACTAGTACTTGTATTTTTTGGTCGGGGGGGGGGGGTCCCTTAACCTGTCTCGGGGGGGGGGGGTGGGGGGGGGGGGGTGGGGGGGGTTTGGCCTTTGCAGCAGGGGGTGTAACCCCCCCAAACCCCCCTAGTACATGTATGCGAATACCCTATAATACCCTGTATACAATACATAAAACCCTAATGTACCCAATACCTAACAGATGTGTGTTTTTCCGGTCTTTTTTCCAAAAAAAAACGGTTTTTTCCTAAGGGTCGGAAAAAACATAAATCGCGGAAAAAATTCAAGCTAAAATAGCTAATGATGTCATTTTTCAGTTAAAAAGTGGACTTTTTAAATGTATAATAGGCCAGACTGACTCAAAACTGTTAGAAAAACAAAAGAAAAGACCGAATTTGGCATGATAATGCAAAAGGGCACTGATGTAAGAAAATTTGCATATATCTTTTATTGATGTAACCTGTCAGGCACTGTTTCGTGCCCGTTCCGTGCTTTGCATCTATGTAACACGTGTATTTCTGGTCTGAAAAGACTCAGGAAGCTGCTAAAAGGTTAGGAATCATAAAATCAGGCTAGGAACTTGAGTTGGAGTTTTTTTTCGTGATTTTGGAAAAAAACGGAACAAAAACTGGAAAAAACAGGCCGAGTTTTTTTGGGAAAAATATACATCCCTGATTGACACCTAATAGTTGAAAAACTTCCCAGTGCACAATACCCTATAGTTACCTGATATACGCAGCTTTTAGCTGCTAGAATCTTTTTTTCAGTGCTGATTGATGAGTTTACGATAATGTAGCACGATTTTTCGGAATTATAATCGTGCTTTGTGCCATTTCACATGATTTATGGTGCTAATTAGCATGGATGGAAAGCCTTAAAATATGCACACTATAGATACTGACTAGAGAATATCTGGCTTTAGATGAAAACCTGGCCAAATTGGTAAGTGAAGATCCTGTTCTAATTTTCGCCATTTCCTCACAGTTGAGACTAATGCAAAAAACGTCAATCAAAATATAGCTAACAGTAGCAGATGCAGATATAGTTCCTAGTTCTTTAGTTCGCGTCTTTAGTACACATAGCAATTCTAGCGCGCAGACATAGCTTAGGTTATACAGCAAGCAGGGATGTGAGGTGTGTTGTTTCCGGTCTTTTTTCCAGTCGAAAAAAAACGGTTTTTCCCCCAAGTGTCGGAAATCATAGCGGAAAAAACTCTAGCTAAAAATAGCAAATTACGTTATTTTACAGTTAAAAATAGATTTTTGAGATGTATAATAGAATAGTGAAATTTCTGAATGTTTCTGAGATTACACATTACGCATACGCAATACGCAAAATACGCATTAGTATTTGCAATGTGTATACGTAAACGTATACGCATTTTTAATTGAAATGCGTATACGAATACGCATACGCATACATGTAACAGGGGGTCTGGGGGGTCTGCCCCCCACCCGACTTAGGCCAGACCCCCCAGATGGGGCCCCCCCCCCCGAGACTATTTCACCGACCCCCCCCCCCCTCCGATTTTTCTGGCAAGTAAATTTTCAAGCAAATTTTTGCAATTTTTTACAATTTCACACACAAAAATTGCCAAAATCGCCTGCAAAACAACACTTTTTAGCTGTATTTCAGCCCAAATTAGCGATTTTTGGCAATTTTTAGCCGATTTTTGATTTCCTCCCCCAAAATTCGATTTTCGATTTTTGAGCGTTTTTTAGTGCCCACCCCCTCCCCCAAAATTTTGGCTCAGACCTCCCCCCCCGGCCGGAGCCAGACCCCCCAACCCCAACCCCCCTCCCCCCATCGGCGGATGACCTGTTACATGTATGCGCATACGCATTTGAAAAATCCGGTAAGAAACAACACTAGGCCGAAGTTTAGAATCAGAATTTTATTTAAGCATTAGTTCATGCTCTAGCTTAGCTTTAGACCTATGCTAAAGCTTAAGTTAAACAGATCAGACGCCCTATCATCAAGAGGACAACTCGTCTTATGACTCAACAGATGGCATCGTCATCGCGTCAGTTAGTGTTTACTTGTCATTGTCAACCGAGATCGGGCGGCCATCAGGCAGACATGTATAGTGGGGGGTCGGCGGAATCGGCCGATATGGTGTGCGTTGGACATCCCTATTGCCCCAAAGTAAAACCCTAAAACAGTTCCGCCCAACTCCCTCTGGGTACCCAGCAATGGCCATCCATGGTTCTCTATGATGAAGGCCATTTTCCATAGTAAAACTCCAAAACACCCCCCACGGAAATGACCTTTTCTCTGGGGGGCGAGCAAACTCAGGCGCGTGCTATGCAGCGTTCGAAAGCTCACATCATGGGCTTTCAGAATCTGTAATAAAATTTATGGCGTTTTTTGTTGTTTCAAAAATAATCGATCGCGAAATATCCATTAATCACGATTTTATCAGTTTTCAGCAGCCAAATAAAATGGTTTGGCATGAAAATTTGATGAGCATACTAGGTTTTCTGACACGGCAAATTCAATGGCGTGATCCATTTGAGCATAGGATCATGTGATCAATCGATAGCCAGCAATGGCCATCCATGGTTCTCTCTGATGAGGGCCATTTTCCATAGTAAAGCTCCAAAACACGCCTCATGGAAATGAACGTTTCTCTGGGGGGCGAGCAAACTCAGACCCGTGCTATGCAGCGTTCGAAAGCTCACATCATGGGCTTTCAGAATCTGTAATAAAATTTATGGCGTTTTTTGTTGTTTCGAAAATAATCGATCCCGAATTATCCATTAATCACGATTTTATTAGTTTTCAGCAGCCAAATAAAATGGTTTGGCATGAAAATTTGATGAGCATACTAGGTTTTCTGACACGGCAAATTCAATGGCGTGATCCATTTGTGCATAGGATCATGTGATCAATCGATAGCCAGCAATGGCCATCCATGGTTCTCTCTGATGAGGGCCATTTTCCGTAGTAAAGCTCCAAAACACCCCTCATGGAAATGAACGTTTCTCTGGGGGGCGAGCAAACTCAGACCCGTGCTATGCAGCGTTCGAAAGCTCACATCATGGGCTTTCAGAATCTGTAATAAAATTTATGGCGTTTTTTGTTGTTTCAAAAATAATCGATCGCGAAATATCCATTAATCACGATTTTATCAGTTTTCAGCAGCCAAATAAAATGGTTTGGAATGAAAATTTGATGAGCATACTAGGTTTTCTGACACGGCAAATTCAATGGCGTGATCCATTTGTGCATAGGATCCTGATTTCAGGGGCCATAAACAGGGTTCCGGAACCTTAATTTTGATTAGCAACCATTCCTTATAATGGAGTTTTACGCCTTACCATATTGCAGGAAGATGGTTTCCATGTTTTCCATGCACTCATCCAGTCATATGTATTCTTTCTTCTTCCTATCTGCCCCGCACAGTGTTTTTGTCATCTCTTGGAGAAAACAGTCATCATGAGGTCCTTCAGCCCCAGCCATCGCACTATCTATGCATAGATGAAGTGTTCTCCTGCTTTCAGGCGCATTACTGCCTCTAATGGTGCCAGTCTAGAGTTGTTTTTGCACATAAGGAGTTTTTGCTTGAAACGTTTGAGCATGCGCAAAGCCTATTAACATGAGCAAGATTTGGACAGTCAAGCAAAAAGTTTGGTATGTTGCAGTGTAACAATCGATTTTGAACAGCTCAAGTAGTAAAATCAGAAGCACAGCTTAGCTTCATATGCTCATTATTATTTTCATGCCAAACCATTTTATTTGGCTGCTGAAAACTGATAAAATCGTGATTAATGGATATTTCGCGATCGATTATTTTTGAAACAACAAAAAACGCCATAAATTTTATTACAGATTCTGAAAGCCCATGATGTGAGCTTTCGAACGCTGCATAGCACGGGTCTGAGTTTGCTCGCCCCCCAGAGAAACGTTCATTTCCGTGAGGGGTGTTTTGGAGTTTTACTATGGAAAATGGCCCTCATCAGAGAGAACCATGGATGGCCATTGCTGGCTATCGATTGATCACATGGTCCTATGCACAAATGGATCACGCCATTGAATTTGCCGTGTCAGAAAACCTAGTATGCTCATCAAATTTTCATTCCAAACCATTTTATTTGGCTGCTGAAAACTGATAAAATCGTGATTAATGGATACTTCGGGATCGATTATTTTTGAAACAACAAAAAACGCCATAAATTTTATTGCAGATTCTGAAAGGCCATGATGTGAGCTTTCCAACGCTGCATAGCACAGGTCTGAGTTTGCTCGCCCCCCAGAGAAAAGGTCATTTCCGTGGGGGGTGTTTTGGAGTTTTACTACGGAAAATGGCCCTCATCAGAGAGAACCATGGATGGCCATTGCTGGCTATCGATTGATCACATGGTCCTATGCACAAATGGATCACGCCATTGAATTTGCCGTGTCAGAAAACCTAGTATGCTCATCAAATTTTCATTCCAAACCATTTTACTTGGCTGCTGAAAACTGATAAAATCGTGATTAATGGATACTTCGGGATCGATTATTTTTGAAACAACAAAAAACGCCATAAATTTTATTGCAGATTCTGAAAGGCCATGATGTGAGCTTTCCAACGCTGCATAGCACAGGTCTGAGTTTGCTCGCCCCCCAGAGAAAAGGTCATTTCCGTGGGGGGTGTTTTGGAGTTTTACTACGGAAAATGGCCCTCATCAGAGAGAACCATGGATGGCCATTGCTGGCTATCCATGGATCACATGGTCCTATGCACAAATGGATCACGCCATTGAATTTGCCGTGACAGAAATCCTAGTATGCTCATTAAATTTTCATGCCAAACCATTTTATTTGGCTGCTGAAAACTGATAAAATCGTGATTAATGGATACTTCGGGATCGATTATTTTTGAAACAACAAAAAACGCCATAAATTTTATTACAGATTCTGAAAGCCCATGATGTGAGCTTTCGAACGCTGCATTGCACGGGTCTGAGTTTGCTCGCCCCCCAGAGAAAAGGTCATTTCCGTGGGGGGTGTTTTGGAGTTTTACTACGGAAAATGGCCCTCATCAGAGAGAACCATGGATGGCCATTGCTGGCTATCGATTGATCACATGGTCCTATGCACAAATGGATCACGCCATTGAATTTGCCGTGTCAGAAAACCTAGTATGCTCATCAAATTTTCATTCCAAACCATTTTACTTGGCTGCTGAAAACTGATAAAATCGTGATTAATGGATACTTCGGGATCGATTATTTTTGAAACAACAAAAAACGCCATAAATTTTATTGCAGATTCTGAAAGGCCATGATGTGAGCTTTCCAACGCTGCATAGCACAGGTCTGAGTTTGCTCGCCCCCCAGAGAAAAGGTCATTTCCGTGGGGGGGGTGTTTTGGAGTTTTACTACGGAAAATGGCCCTCATCAGAGAGAACCATGGATGGCCATTGCTGGCTATCCATGGATCACATGGTCCTATGCACAAATGGATCACGCCATTGAATTTGCCGTGACAGAAATCCTAGTATGCTCATTAAATTTTCATGCCAAACCATTTTATTTGGCTGCTGAAAACTGATAAAATCGTGATTAATGGATACTTCGGGATCGATTATTTTTGAAACAACAAAAAACGCCATAAATTTTATTACAGATTCTGAAAGCCCATGATGTGAGCTTTCGAACGCTGCATTGCACGGGTCTGAGTTTGCTCGCCCCCTAGAGAAACGTTCATTTCCGTGAGGGGTGTTTTGGAGTTTTACTATGGAAAATGGCCCTCATCAGAGAGAACCATGGATGGCCATTGCTGGCTATCGATTGATCACATGGTCCTATGCACAAATGGATCACGCCATTGAATTTGCCGTGGCAGAAAACCTAGTATGCACATTAAATTTTCATGCCAAACCATTTTATTTGGCTGCTGAAAACTGATAAAATCATATTTAATGGATATTTCGCGATCGATTATTTTCGAAACAACAAAAAACGCCATAAATTTTATTGCAGATTCTGAAAGCCCATGATGTGAGCTTTCGAACGCTGCATAGCACGGGTCTGAGTTTGCTCGCCCCCCAGAGAAAAGGTCATTTCCGTGGGGGTGTTTTGGAGTTTTACTATGGAAAATGGCCTTCATCATAGAGAACCATGGATGGCCATTTCTGGCTACCCAGAGGGAGTTGGGCGGAACTGTTTTAGGGTTTTACTTTGGGGCCATAGGGATGTCCAACGCACACCATATCGGCCGATTCCGCCGACCCCCCACTATACATGTCTGCCCGATCTCGGTTGGCAATGACAATTACTTACATCCCGGTCGGACCGTAAATTGACATGCTAAAGTATCTACTCAATAAATTCGCGTCGAGAACCGTAAACGATTTAAACGAGCAGGGCTTCCGATTGATTTGCTCGGTATACGTAACTGATTTAGTCCGAATGGGATTACTCGGTGCCAAGGACCATAACTACGATTGGATCAAACTGTGGTCGGAAACTACGAGCTGGCACGGAATTCCCGACCTATTCAGAACTAAGTTTATAGTATGCAAATTTCTGTGGATATTGATCTTGCTTCTGAGTACACTGATGATAACTGTGACTGTTTACTCTCACATCAGCGATTACATAAATGGTGAAGTCTGGATAAGAAGTACCTACTATCTGTACAACCAATCTGGAAATCTCAACTTTCCTGTTGTTGTGGTGTGCAATTTGAACAAAGTTTCCCGCCAAAAGTTGACTGATTCCAATGTGAGTTTGGAGACTGCTACATATGTGATTGATGCTTTGAATGAGTTTAATGACTCATTGGAGTTGTGGCTAGACAGAGATGGTATTTTTGAGAAGGTCTATGAACAAAGATATAAGCAGGTATGCAGGTTTGTGTAAGAGAACTAAGAATGCATGTGGCCTGCACAGTTGGTGTAGTGGTTTAGGCCGCAAAGCCACTGTGCGCGACGTCGTGTGTTCATCCTCTCGGCGCGGCAAGTTTCTTGCCGCAAAGAGTTAGTCGTCGGCACAAAGCCCAACCCTATCAAGCGAAAGCTGGTGACAGCAAGTAGGTAAATGGGAACCGACTGCAGCTGCCTAAGCACCTAAAAGCTACAATAGCAACCACACATGTGTTGCGACATACGGAATGGGGACAGCTACCACTGAGACCCGACCAGACTGACACCAAGCATGTTCCAGCTAGTAGCGAAGGCAGTGAAGGAAGGGCACTATGATATGGGTGTGCGTGATGGGCCCGCAGTGTGGCCTAACGCAGGAGTTATGACGGCCCCGCCTGGACAATCCATCCATCCATTCATCCATCCATCCAATCATCCACCACAGATGAATAAATCACAATTATTCTAAGGAGTTACAGGAAAAGAAAGTTATCGGCCGACTACCTATCACCCGATGGTTCGATCTGATCAGTCCAGACTGCAGCAGTACCTTCAGCTATTGCACCTTCGCCGGCCGGCCGTTCCCCTGTTGTGAGCACGTACGCAAAATCTACTTACCCAACCACGGACGCTGCTTCTCACTCTTCACTGACAAACTGCCGAAGCCTAACTTCCCTGGAAAGAAACGAGGCATGCGATCCGGTTTACAAATGTATCTGCGTGCTGATTCTGATGACTATGCGCCAATAGTAACACCGTACCCACCCAGTAATGGGTTTTTCCTGTTTGCTGCTTACTCCCCTGAGCACAGCATGACCCGATCCCCAGTAGCTATCAGTCCGGGAAAGTCTGTGCTGGTGTCTCTGGCTGCTGAAATGGGTAACATGTCTCGGAGAATGAAAAGAATTCCTTTTATCATGCCGATGCATATCCCACAACCGGACTGCGCTTTTGACTTGAATCTCAAGTATATTGAAGGTGAGGTGTCGAAAGTTTTATGTTTCTTCTTCCTTCTGAATCTGCCTGCATATCGTAGTTGTGGCGGTGTACTGGTCAAGTCAGTAGCATTCTGATTGTCAATGTCACTGTTATTCACCTTGTCAGGTCATGACTTTCCCATTGTTCTCATGGTTGGTGGCTTGGTCTGTGCGTCAGGGGGGGTCGGTTGACCTGTTGTCGGTTTGTTTATTCGGTCAGTTACTCAATCAGTTTGTGGATTGGTCGGTCGGTCGGTCGGTCGGTCGGTCGGTCGGTCGGTCGGTCGGTCGGTCGGTCGGTCGGTCGGTCGGTCGGTCGGTCGGTCGGTCGGTCGGTCGGTCGGTCGGTCGGTCGGTCGGTCGGTCGGTCGGTCGGTCTTTCGGTCGGTCCGTCGGTCGGTCGGTCAGTCGGTCGGTCAGTCAGCAAGCCAGCCACTTGGTCAATCGGTCAATAGTTCAATTGGTTGGTTGGTCTTGGTGGGTGCGGTTAGTTGGTTAGTCAGTCAGTCAGTTGGTCAGTCCGTTGGTCGATTGGTTGGTTACATACTGAGTCGATTACTCAGTCGGTTCGTTGGGTCAGCTAGTGGTCAGTCAGTCAGTGAGTTGGTCAGTCACTTTGTCAATCAATCAGATGGTTAGTCTTGGTGGGTAGTTTAGTAGGTCAGTCGTTTGACTGTGAGTTGGTCAGTAGCCGGTGGGTCACAGTGGATCGATGGGTCAGTTAATCAGACAGCTATATGGTCAACTCAACTTTATTCGACAGATCAACACCATAAAATGGTTAAACAAGGATCAGTTTATTAGTCAAGTTAGTATTGGTCAATTTGCTAGTCAAGCAGTTGGGTGGGGGCTTGGTCAGTCAGACTGTCAGTGGGTTGTTTGGGGGCATCGGTTGTTTGGTCAGCAGTTATTTCAGCGGTTACTCAGCCACTTTGGCTTGGTTGGTTCAACTGTGTGGTGAAATGGTGATGGTCGGTTAGACAGTCAGTTTATATATTTTCAGCTGAGACAATCTTTGACCTAGCAACAGCACATGAAACTGATTGCAGGAGACTACATGAGCTCATCCTGCCGTTTGGACTGTCTGGCCGAAGCAGAGATAAAGAAATGTGGGTGCAGCTTGGTTCAGCCAGTTAAGCAGTGCTACCACTTCTGCGACCCAGAGACCATTCACAACTGCAGAAGACTGCTCCATCAGCTACATGAGTAAGCTTCTCTCTACATGTTACACTCTGGCTACTTTGGACATTCGTTCCTTTTGCGGCTCACAGGACAACAAATATATTTGACAGCTACATGCGCTACAAAATCAAATGAAAGACAGCGCTGAAAACTACCATAAGAAAAATTTTGAAGCTGTCAGCTTTGAGATTTACATATTGTCCAATCAGCCCCAAAAGGAAACGAATGTCTGTAACCCCAGTGTCCAAAGCAGCCCCAGTGTTGACGGCAGTAGTATGTAGTATTAGAAGAGGTTTCAGGTCTACCTTGCTCTGCATGAAAGGCTGCAAGCCAGCCTGTCACTACAAAAAGGTGGTCTACCGTTCGTCATCAGTCAACCTGCTCAACGACCAAGTCACAAACGCTTTCAGTGCACTGATCGACTTCATCGACAATAAAACTACTACATTCAATCCACATTCCAGTTAGTCAGCACTAAATGCATCGTTGGCCATAAAAAGACCGCCTGGCCTTTTTCAATTTTTCGGAATATATTCAAATTGCCACTATTCTGTCAATTTTCAACCGAATAAAAAATTTTCGGCACCATTGTTATCATTTGATGAAGGTTTCCTTTTGCCAAGTTCTAGCTTGTTAGCCTGTTTGTAACCAACTGTGGACTACAGAAGCCCAGCAGGTTAGGGCTTGACCAACACAAACTTTTGATAAATACTAACAATTGAGCCAAAAATCTTTTGGTTCGGTTGAAAATTGACGAAATGGCGCCCATTTGATTATAAATCAGAAAAATTGAAAAACGGCCAGGTAGCCAACACAGTATCTATAAAAATTTCAAATCCATTCCTTCCAGATTCCTCGCTTTCACACCGAATGCACGAATTTGCGCTCGTGTCAGTGTTCTTCGACACGGGCAAGATCCGCATGGTGGTTTTGAGCGAACGAGTCAGTCTGGAGACTCTGATATCTAAAATAGGAGGGGCTATGGGTCTTTACGCAGGCATATCGCTGATCACCCTGTACCAGGCTGTTGTCTACTGGACAACCGCAGCATTGGAGAAATGTGTAGGCCATGATGGCGGCGAACATGAAGTGTCAAAACAGCAGGACAATTGGTGTCAAACTAGAGTCAGTATTGCTTGTGAAATGGAAGAAAAAGAACCGTCTTGTGATTGTGGACTGAACTTGTGCTCTGAGTGTGTGTTCTGGCAGAAATTTTGAGTATAGATTGTTTGCTTATTTTCTTATTTTATGGGGTTCGTAGTTCTCAAATGATGATGATGATGATGATGATGATGATGATGATGATGATGATGATGATGATGATGATGATGATGATGATGATGATGATGATGATGATGATGATGATGATGACAATGACAATGACAATGACAATGACAATGACAATGACAATGACAATGACAATGACAATGACAATGACAATGACAATGACAATGACAATGACAATGACAATGACAATGACAATGACAATGACAATGACAATGACAATGACAATGACAATGACATTTAGGGCAGCAGATAATTTTTTGCGACCCATTGTTAATTGACTGCCTTCAAACGCCATCACAATGTTTGGCTTTGGTGTGTTGTGTAACGGAGACAAACGGGCTTCCTGACGCAAAAGTCCATTCCCTCAGACACTCCCTAAACGCATCGCGATCATAATTCGAGATTTGACATAGCAGCCACTCCCCTGGTATTCTCCTCTCAATTTTTTAAGTAAGCTGCTATTTGGCGCAAAACGATCGAACCGGCTGGCTGCTTAGATCGCCGAGTCAATTCTTTACTTTAATGCCACATGCCAGTTGGCGCCAGTGTTTTAGACATCGGTGCTTAGTATGTTGTCCCTGATGTTGTTTTAAAACCTTCATTTTAAAGTCTCTCTTGATTTCATGGTTTGTAGGTCACAAATGGGTCTATTGGGTGCCAAAAATTCCTTCATGCTATGGTCAGAGAGTACAACGTGGCATGGTATACCGGATCTATGCAGATCCCAGTATCTAATATGCAAATTGCTTTGGATTCTGATATTGCTGCTGAGCACGCTGATGATTTCTGTCGCTCTTTACGCTCACATAACTGATTTTATGAACGGAGATGTCTGGATTCGCAGCACCTACTTTGTCTACAATCATTCAGGACATCTCAGCTTTCCTGTGGTGGTCGTTTGCAGCTTGAACAAGGTCTCTCTTCAAAAACTGACAGCTGCTAATCTAAGCGTTGAGGCGGCCACTTATGTGATTGATGGTCTGAGTGAATTCAATGACTCTATAGAATTTCTACTCAAGCGCAATCGGGTCTTTGAAAGGTTGTATGAGCGAAAGTTTCAGGAGGTAAGTGAGGCTGCCGAATTGCAAACTATTCAGAAAATATCTTCGTCAATATCATCATTGTCATTGTCATTGTCATTGCCATTGTCATCGTCATTGTCATCATCATTGCCATGGTCATCGTCATTGTCATTGTCTTTGTCATTGTCACTGTCATTGTCATCTTTAATGTCATCATCATTGTCATTGTCATTGTCATTGTCATTGTCATTGTCTTTGTCTTTGTCATTGTCATTGTCATTGTCATTGTCATCTGGTCCGATCTGGCGGGGGGTCGTACAATGCACGGCCCTACGATCAGACCTGCACGGTCCATTTCGTGTCATTCTCATTGTCATCCATCATCATCATCATCATCATCATCATCATCATCATCATCATCATCATCATCATCATCATCATCATCATCAACGACAACAACAACAACAACAACAACAACAACAACAACAACAACAACAACAACATCACCAGACCACAGTGTGCTCAGTTATTGATGCACTTCACAGGCTGAGCACAAAGTTGGCAAACAGTCAGTGGATGAGTGGTTCGAGTTGTTCAGTCCAGACTGTAACAGTACTTTTGCATACTGAACATTCGCTGGACAACCATTTCCTTGCTGCCAGCACATTCGAAACATTTACTTACCAGGCCATGGCCGTTGTTTCTCCGTGTTCTCTGATCAACTACCAAAATCTGTACTTCCCTCGCATAGAAGAGGCATGCATTCAGGACTGGAACTCTATCTCTACTCTGACCCTGACGATTATGCCCCCATTGTGAGTCCTTACCCACCTAGCAACGGATTTCTGTTATTTGTTTCCTACTTCCCCGAGCACAGCATCACTCGGGCGCCGATTGCATTCGACATGGGCAAATCTGTGCTGATCTCAATTGCCGCAGAGATTGGCAACATATCTGTCCCTGAAAGGAAAATACCACTGATCATGCCAATGCACATTCCAAAGCCGGACTGTGCCTGGGATTACAAGTTGCAGTTCATTGAAGGTCGGCTGAAGTTTTACTGCAAAAAAGTGAAAATGTCTGTTTAGGCGGGTATATCAGCTCAGCTTGTAGAAGAGATTGTCTGGTGCAAATGGAACTTCAGAAATGCGGCTGTGCCATGGTGCAGCCTGTGAAGAAACAGTTCAAATTCTGTGACCCAATCACTATGCATGTCTGCCGAAATTTACTGCAGCATTTGGACAAGTTGCAATGCTCATCTTTGTCAAATGAGTCAGTTGCAATATTTCAGCACCACATTGAGCTGCATGCTCCGATGTAAGCCAGCTTGCCAGTACAAGAAAGTCACCTATCGCTCTTCTACAGTCAAACTACTGACCAACAAGGCAGCCACTGGTTTTGGAGCACTGATTGAGTACATTTATGCAGAAAACGCCAGTGCCGATTTCGATCCCCATGCCAGTAAGCTGGTCTTTTCTGTAGCGAAGTATTTGCGGGATGTCTACCAAATTCAAACTTTGAATTGGATGTGGTATGATATAGTATAAACTTGGCGATTTGAATTCGATATGGATGGTATAGTACTAGCTAATTCAGTTTGAATTTGGTTGGTATGATTTTGGTATTAATTTGGTGCAGTAGTGGTAGTTTGCTGTGATAATATCATGGAAGCCTTTGGAAATTATGTTCAATCCACCTTTCTTGAGTTTTTTTCGAATCAAAACATGCAGAAAGCATTGGGAATATATTTTGACGCATAAAAGTGTTATAAATATAGCCAACAAGCTAGTACTAAAATGAAAAAGCCTTACCAAAATCATAATTCTAGTACTAAAATATTCTGATAAAGATGTTTGATTTTGACATGGTATGGTATAGTATAGAAGGAGCTGTTTTGAATTTGGTTTGGTATGGTACTAGTACTAAATTCAAAGATTGGTTTTAGTACAAGTACAATTTTGATATGGTAGGCATCCCTTACTATTTGTGCTCATTTAGATTCTTCCCTCACCGGCGCTATGGAGAAATTCTCAAGAGTGTCAGTGTTTTTTGACACTAACAAAATCAGAATGGTGATTCTGAGTGAGCGAGTTAGTTTGGAGAGTTTGATTTCTAAGATCGGAGGTGCCATGGGGTTGTATGCTGGTATCTCTCTCATAACTCTGTACCAGGCCATTGTTTACTGGTCAACTGCTGCTCTGGAGAAATGTCTACATCATGAGGACAAAGAACTGGGTGAAAAGCTTCAGCATACTGAAAGTTCTAGATGCTTACATCCCTCAAGCTCTGAGCGTCCTGACTGTTCTGAGTGCGCTCAGGGCACTACCTACACTTTTTATTGATGATAACGTGAACGTATTGGTAGATAATGTGAATGTTAATAAAAGTTAATGTAAATTTCCTTGAAACTAGTACGAGCATGTAAAAACTGGGGCACCCCTTTCGGCTCAGAGCCCCCCTCCCCCTTCGGCGGATGACCTGTTGTTACATGTATGATTATACCTTTACCTTCTTCTGCAATTCACATGTATACCTTCTTGCATAATTGATGCCTATTACCAGTGTGCAATTCATACTTTACTTATAATAAGTGCCTTCTTTTGCGATTAATTTCTATACTTTTTGTGGAATTTATTCCTACGTATGAGACAGGGATGTAAGGTGTGTTTTTTCCGGTGTTTTTTTTTTCGTTTTTTTCCGAAAAAAAGCGGTTTTTTTCCTAAGGGACGGAAAATAACATAAATCGTGGAAAAAACTCAAGCTAAAAATAGCTAATTTATGTCATTTTTCAGTTAAAAAGTGAACTTTTGCGATGAATAATAGGCCAGACTAACTCAAAACTCTTAGAAAAACAACAGAAAAGACCAAATTTGGCAATTTTAAACAAAAAGGCCAACTGCTGTAACAAAATTTACATATATCGTTTATTGATTGGGCCTGTCAGGGACTGTTTCATGCCTGTTTCGTGATTTATATCTATGTAAGACGGGTATTTCTGTTCTGAAAAGACTCAGGAAGGCGCTAGAAAGCGTTAGGAATCATAAAACCAGGCTAGGGTACTCAAAACTTGAGCTGGAGTTTTTTCCGCGATTTTGGAAAAAAACCGGAAAAAAACTGGAAAAAAACAGGCCGAGGTTTTTTTCGGAAAAATATACAACCCTGGTATGAGATGAGATGCTGCTAGCATTCCGACTAAATGTGTGAGTGACTTATTTCTTGAGAACCGCTACCGTTTGGGAATTGAATTGGAATTATATTGTGCAGGAAGACTGGAAAGACCATGTATGTAGATGGTCCTGGAGAGACTATTAACGAAGTCCTCAGAAGTTGTGTAGGTGTGTCTGAAAGGTTTCCATTACGGTCTTACATTAAAGTTGAAAGTAGCAGATTGCAGATATGTGTATTTTGTATTCATCTTTACGTCGAATCTCCGGTTAGAATATGCTCTGTCAATAATATCAGATCGCAATAAAACGACTGATTGCTTATATGTATAATTTGTATTCATCTTCCGACCGACTGTCTGGCTAGAATCTGCTCTGTCAATAATAACAGATTGCTATGAAATAGTCGTCTAAAGTGTGGCTACCGAAGGTTGTCGCTCGGTAAAACTTCGTGATACTCAGGTGATAAAGCTACTGTAACTTTTAGTAAATGCAAATTCTGATGCTTGCGTACACACATGTCCCATTATCAAACACAAAAATACAGAAACCCTTAAAATCCCCAAGCCCTAAGTAACTCAATTTCAAAACTACATTTGCAAGCTTCAAGCCCCCAGACTATGAGAAATAGTTTCCAACCTCTGTGTCAATGGAAAAACAGCCAAATTGGCAGGCAATACTGCATACTTTCTCCCATTTTGCATATCATTCTAGAGATGGCCTAGAGAGAGTCGGACTCTCAAACAGCTGGACCAACTGCCAGATATCCTTCGCACGCTTTTGTTGGCTACCGGCCAGGGGTGTAATTCATGTTGTTGAGTTTGCCGCATCAACATTTGGCCGCTACCTGGCCCTGCTAGTGGGTAAACGCGACCCTTTTGTTGGTGCTGTTGGCGAATTGGCCCAATTCTGGCTTGTTTTGTTGGTCGAGCTGTTTGATAGCGGTACTGTAGTCTGCGTTGACCGCCTACATAAGTGAACAGTTTCTCGCGGTTTCACTTATGTACTGTAGTTTTCTCATTTCAGAAGAGAAATTCTTGAGAAGACCAAATGGCTCGCCTTTCAAGTGCTCTGCTCTTTTCTATGATGCTGATCGCTCTGCTAGAACGTGGAAACAGCATGTGTCCAGTTCTTTGCCACACTGCGGCTGAGTCGTCTCCTGCATGTACGTAACTTTAGTTCCTTACCTATTTTTTGTGGTTTCGCCTAAAAAAAGCCTGTCTGACATTTGACCAGAATGCATAAATGTGGCTTGCTGCGTTTAATTTTTACAGTCGCTTTTTCAAACTAGTCACTCGTCCCTGGATACTGTTGATTGGGTATACCGAACCCATACCGAAAAATGGGTATTTTTGGGAATACCTACCCAATAAATACCTACCGATTCCAGGTATTTTGATAAATACCCATACCGGGTATACCGATTATTTTGGGAATACCCAGGTATTTGGGAATCGGTATTTTTTGTCCAGCTCATTGCATTTTTTATCGAAAATTCCCTATGATCACATTGTTTTCTTTGTAATTTTGCATTTCTCGGGCATGCAGAAACATATTCTATTGCGATTTCCTTCCAAAATATAGAATTTGAAGGATTTTTTGTTCTCTGACTCAACTGCCCATCCCAAACTTGCTTTGTCATTAGAAAGCGTTGGTCTAGTTTTGGCTTAACTTCACAATCTCAATCTTCGCTCCAATTAAGTCTCTATGTACTTGATGTACAGTACATTCACAAACTACAGAATAGCCAAACATTTTGTCACGGCTCGTTAGATCTCCATACTGTACACTAGCAGGCTTTAAAACTACAGTACAACGGAAGCATTTCTCTTAGCCAAAATTATTTATAGATTACAATTTCTCCAGTAAAACTAAACATAATTTCAAAAATTCCTAAAAACTGTAAATCCCATTGGTTTTTGTGGTTTTTCTTGCCTCTGAGCTAAAAAATTACTAAATTCTTGGCCTTACGAGTGGTAAATTCAGTGTTTTGACTTTGTAAAACATTTCAGCAAATACCGAATAAATACCGGTATACCGGTATTTTTGGGAATACCTACCCATACCGAACCGATTCCTGGGTATGCCGAAAAATACCTACCCATACCGAACCGATTCCTGAAATTCCCATACCCAAACAACAGTATCCCTGGACAAATCTCAAATTTCTGTCTCTGATTTATCTAGAGCTTTGTATTTTTATGTAAAGACATTTTGTCACATTCACGGCCGGTTTAGGTAGGGTTACCCAGGGGTAGCGGTACATAACCGTGCGTGGCAGCCCTACCATATGATACCTTCGATTCCGATCCGATGAGCGGCGGTCCTGATGTCCCTAGTCGGTTTCCATGGACAACTCCTGACCTCATTGATCTTCTCCTCCTCCAACGCGGCATGCTTTGGAGCGGCTTCAGTGCTTAGGCAGATCCAATCGGTTCCCATTTACCTACTCGCTGTCACCAGCTTTCGGTGGCCTGGGTGGAGCTTTGTGCCGACCACCAACTCTTTGCCGCAAGAAACTTCTCGTCGTCGTGCACAGTGGCTTTGCGGCCTAAACCACTGCACCAACTGTGTCGACATTTTATCTATACTGTATTTACAATCAATAATTGAAGTAGTTCAGGGTCAGTTGTTGCAGGCTTGCAAGACTGTTTCACCGGGCTCTGCTCTGCAAAGCGCGGGTTGCCAGTGATATCAGAGCCAGCCGAGTGTGCATTGTGCGAGGCCAGGTGCCTGCGGTCGATGCCAGAGATGAAGCAAGGCATGGTGCATGGGCCCCTCTACAACCCTCCGAAAGCCATGACAGACTATATGATTCATGGGGCAGCAAAGTTTGTCGAAGCAGACATCAACAATGCGAAGAAGGGCTGGAGTCCTGTATATTGGTGGCATGGTGGTGAGCGTTATACGGACCCCTATTGGTGAGCCTAACTCACCCCCTCTTATGTTACCATCCTCAGTAGGAGGGCTAAAATGCGACATCCAATGCCTCTAATCGCAGATTTTTTGCAACATCGCATTTCAGACCTCTCTTAAGGTGGTGATCGACTGTGTTGGTTGGTATGAAAATAAAAACTGGGTTAAAGTTGCTCATCACATTATCGCACATCGGCAATTGTATCACGGTAAAATAGACAGAAACGGAAAGTTTAGGCAAGCGCCTCAAGGGATTGAGCGTTAATCGCCATTGCCAAGAGAGATCGGGCAGACATAGATATGCTGGCAGGGATGCATACCAAATTCAAACTTTGAATTTGATATGGCATGGTATAGTATAAAGTTGACCATTTGAACTACGTAGATATGGTATGGTATAATACAGGGTGTCTCAAAAAAAATGATCACATTTCTTGTTACTGCCATTTCCGTAAATTATGACCAAATAGGCTGAAATTTGGACCATAGGTGCCAAAAGTCGTGCAATTTTATGTGTTAAAGTTTGGTGCACTAGGCTTGACTCAATCCTGAGAAATTTCAAAAAAAGTGAAATTTGGTAATTTCAATAGTGAAAGGCGGTCACCGAAAAATGGAAACATTTCCTTTTCCTATATCTTTTCTAATTTTTGACGGAATTGGATGAAATTTGGAGTGTAAACGCAGAAGTTCAGGGTAATTCGTGTGTAAAATGTTGACGCATGAACTCCAACGCTATCGTTAGAGTTTAGGCGATAATGTAATGTAACGTTTTTTCGGTGACCGGCTTTCCCTATTGAAATTACCAAATTTCACTTTTTTTGAAATTTCTCGAGAATTGGTCAAGCCTAGTGCACCAAATTTTGACACATAAAATTGCCCGAGTTTGGGCACCTATGGTCCAAATTTCAGCCTATTTGGTCAAAATTTACGGAAATGGCAGTAACAAGAAATGTGATCATTTTTTCGGTGACCGGCTTTCACTATTGATTTAACAAATTTCACTTTTTTTGAAATTTCTCGGGAATGAGTCAAGCCTAGTGCACCAAACTTTAACACATAAAATTGCCCGAGTTTTGGCACCTATGGTCCAAATTTCAGCCTATTTGGTCAAAATTTGCGAAATGGCAGTAAAAAGAAATGTGATCATTTTTTTGAGACACCCTGTACTAGCTAATTCAGTTTGAATTTGGTTGGTATGATTTAGGTACAGTAGTGGTAGTTTGCTGTGATAATGTATTAGAAGTCTTTGGAAATTATGCTCAATCCACCTTTCTTGAGTTTTTTCGAATCAAACCGTGCAGAAAGGATTGGGAATATGACGCATTTAAAAGTGTTATAAATATAGCCAACAAGCTAGTACTAAAATGAAAACACTTTGCCAAAATCATAGTTCTACTCTCTCAAATCATGCTGCAGTTTCTACATTACAGAATTAGGTGCGGTTACCGAAGTGCAGACGTTCAGGGTCAAGCTGCAAAGAATATCTGCTGATTTTTATGTGCACTTAGTTACCAACAATGTTCTAAAATGGTGCACTACATTCGGTGTATGCAGTTTTATGTATATGGCTTTGCTATTTGTCTTGCAGAGTTTCTGCAATATTTGAATTTGAGCGGCTTCGTGATCAAATTATTTGTTTGTACGCCCCCTTTGCGGTGGAGTCACGGAGGAAAACTTAGACAAAAATAACAAAAATGAATTAATTATGTACTAAAACTGTCTATTTTATGCTCAGAATACCTTTGAAACGCGTTTGAATTTTCAAAAATGAATTTTCAAAAATTTCCCGTCCTGGTCGGGCAGAAGCCCAACCAGGCCACTTTAAGCTACTAAAGCTTGTAATTTCTGTCAATTTTAAGGTCAGAATGCTTTTTAAGAGCCAGTTTTTCTAGGAATCGACTTTTGCTCCTTAGCTTCCGGACAAATCTCAACTTTTTGTCTCCGATGTGGCTAAAATTTTGTATTTTGGTTTAGCTTGACCTAAAAAGACATTTTATCACCTTCCCGGCCATTTTTGAGAGGGTCACTTTTTCGACCCAACCTCAGCTTTCGGCTTATAACTCGGAAACGAATCAACGTAGCACGTTTGGGATTGCATATTTAGAATCAGAAGAGCGTTGTCTTTCAAACGATACCCTACTCGAGCAGATTTCTGACAAAAATTTTTTTTCGAATCCTTTCCGGGCCCGATTTGACCCCCCTACAACCCCCATTCCGATAATTTTATTTCATGGAAATGTAGCGCTATCTATTCGCTTTCGAACGCACAAAAAAAATCGAGAAAAAAATGTTTATAATATAATAGTAACTGTAGCAAATTGATAGCGCTACAAAATTATGTAATAAAAACAGCCTAGAGGTGTTGCAGACGAGCTAGAGCCGGCTAGTGGTCGAAAATTTTTTGTTCAAAATTATTTTGGACTAAAAATTCTAAATCTACTCTAAAACCTGAAAGCTCCAATTTTGAGGTCCCAACTCTGATGAGTAAGCTTTGTATGCCGCAAAACTGTAGAACTTCGCATGTTTTCGAGTATTTGGAAGCGAATTTCTCACAAACAACGGGCCGTAGCCATATATGGTTTACACCAGACTGTAGCAAATTGATAGTACTACAAATTTATGAAATAAAAAAGTCGGCCTATGGGGTTGCAGACGAGCTAGGGCCCACCAAATGTGGTCGAAAAAAATTTTTTGCGCAAAAATTTTTTGCTCAAAAATTATTTTTGACCAAAATTCTTCAATCTACTCTAAAAGTTATCTAAAAGCCCCAATTTTTTTTAGTCACAACTCATATTATAGTATGGAAGAAGCACGAATTGGAAGTTTTTGTCCCATAGTTAGTGGGTCTATTTTTGATGGCATATATCTTGGGAATGGAGAGTCAAATCCATAAACCCTTTGCAGGTTTAACATAACTCATGGATGTCTATTAGTGCACCAAAGCACAGCTCTCTACACAAAAGTTCGATTTTCAACTTACATAGGGATAAGGGGCAAAGCTGGAGCAAATCAGAGTCTGACTTTTAACGGACACAAAGAAGCAAGCTAACTCACGTCAGAAAGCATTAAGCAAGTCCAGAATTGTGCAATGTATGCAATAAATACTGTGTAATCTGTATGACAGAAATCTTGGACATCGGTCCACAATTGACCATGTTCTGTTCTTTGCAGTGTATGCATGCTGAAAGGCAAATTTATATAAAATTTCACGGATTTTCAACTTTCAAGGCCCAAAAACTCAATTTGCCCCCCATTTTTTTCTCGATTTTTTTTGTGCGTTCGAAAGCGAATAGATAGCGCTACATTTCCATGAAATAAAATTATCGGAATGGGGGTTGTAGGGGGGTCAAATAGGGCCCGGAAAGGATTCGAAAAAAAATTTTTGTCAGAAATCTGCTCGAGTAGGGTATCGTTTGAAAGACAACGCTCTTCTGATTCTAAATATGCAATCCCGAACTTTCTACATTGATTCGTTTCCGAGTTATAAGCCAAAAGCTGAGGTTGGGTCGAAAAAGTGACCCTCTCAAAAATTGTCGGGAAGGTGATAAAATGGCTTTTTAGGTCAAATTAAACCAAAATACAAAATTTTAGCCAAATCTGAGACAAAAAGTTGAGATTTGTCCGGGAAGAGTCGATACTTAGAAAAACCGGCTCTTAAACAGGTTATTGAAGGCTAATTTTGCGAAATTTTCTCGCCTTTGTTAGGCAGTGGCCCGAACAGGCAACTTAAAAATTTTACACACCCCTTTTGCAAAATCCTGGGTACGCCACAGTAGTATACCCCGGTCGGCTGGCGGGGCAGTGACGTCACAGACGTCGCTGCCTCTCCTAGCCGTCTCGAGATAAGCCGCGCTGGCTTATTTCGAGACTCCGCCCCCTTACGACTCCGCCCTGCTCGGGAGTTTCAAACAGCAAAAACCGTCGGTTGAACTTTTAGCTCATGGGCCAGCGGTCTTACCAACTGAGTGAGCCACACGGTCTGCTAGATGAGTAGCTGTAAAAGGGCTACGTATTTCGGCTAGATTTTAGCTGGGTGATGCAGCCGGTCCGGCCACTCCAATTCTGCCACTAAAACTCTGCAGCCTTTTTGCTGGTAGGTACAATGTTAAACAACTTGCTACTGCTTTTTGCTTCATACGTACGTTGTTAAACAACTCATTTTTGCTCAGTAGGAGCTCATACATCAACTTGCTGCTGTTTTTGCTCATTGCTAAACCGTGCCAGCCCCCGCGGATATGTTATGAAAACGTGCAAAACCATGTTTTTGCTTTTAAAACATGCAAAAAAAGCTCTATTTTGCTCGACAGAATAGAGCTAAAATACGATATCTGGAACCCTATTTAGAGATTTTTGAAACAAAAATTAGGCAACTGAAACCCTGTTTAGGGTTTTGAGACCCAAATTGGGGCTCCGGAACCCTATTTAGGGCTTTTGAAATTAAATTAGGGTTCCGGAACCCTACTTTGGGCCTCCAGAAAACCCTGTTTAGTCTCTGTGAAACCCAAATTGGGGTTCGGAACCCTATTTGGGCCTCCAAAACCCTGTTTAGTCTCTGTGAAGCCCAAATTAGGGTTCGGAACCCTATTTAGGGTTTCAGAAACCCAAATTAGGGTTCCGGAACCCTATTTAGGGTTTTTGAAACCCAAAGTAGGTCCGGAACCTCCAAAGTTCCGAGGCTTGATCGGTTCCGGAACCCTACTTTGGGTTTCAAAAAGCAAATTAGGGTTCCGGAACCCTATTTAG
>JASANB010007716.1:0-15224 GCA_030248155.1 Sabatieria punctata | reverse complement strand
TTTGTCCTCTTCTCCATGTTTCTAGGACTCTTTCTGTCGAACTAAGATTTGTGAGGAAATCAGGATCATCTTTGTCCTCCTTCAGGGTTGCTGGGAGTCCAGTCTTGGGATTCATGGACAGGAAGTGGGATGGCGTGAGAACCGTATTGGAATTGAAGTCATCTCCCACATAAACCAGTGGCCGGTTGTTGATTACTGCTTGTACTTCAACCAGGATGGTGCTCAATTGACTCCAACTCAAGCAAGTCCTTCCAATTGACTTCCTGAGAGCTCTTTTGACAAGATCAACAAGTCTTTCATAGTATCCACCCATCCATGGTGCCAGTTGAATGATGAAGTTCCATTTGATTTCTTGATTGGCCACATAGGATTGAACATCTTGGTCAGAGAGGACGTTGTGCCAGACTTTGTCTAGTGTTGAATGGGCCAGCTTGAATTGTTGGGCATTGTCAGAAAAGATCATTGCTGGTTTCCCATATTTGGCAATAAATCTTCTGAATCCCAGCAGAAATTCTTCAGCAGACATATCTGGGTGAAGCTCCAAGTGAATTGCTCTGATAGCAAGACATGTGTAGAGGCAAATCCAGACTTTGGAATTGTCCTTGATGTATAGTGGTCCCAGATAGTCCAAACCAACGTAGGTGAAGGGTGAGGAAGGGTTTACCCTTATGACTGGTAAGGGCGGCATTTTGGGCATCTTGTAAGGTCCTCCTTCCCACTTCTGGCAGGTTTTGCAGGATTTCAGAACTCTTCCGACTTCTGACCTTCCTTTGGGAATCCAGTATTCGTTGCGAATGGCAGCAAGGGTTTGAGAGACTCCAGCATGGAGAAGTTTCTTATGGTAGGCCTGGATGAGAAGGTTGGTAAAGTGTTCCTTTCTTGGAAGAAGCTTTGGTAGTATTGCTTCTTGAGTGAGTGCAGCATTTTGAAGTCGGCCATGGCATCTTAGCAAGCCTTTGTCATCAATCTGGAGTCCAAGTTGGTTGATCAAGTTGTCCTTGTCCTTGGTTGAGCCAGATCTCAGCGACTGGAAGATAGCTCCATAATGCTTTTCCTGTAGGAAAGTCAGCCAACGCCTTGATGCTTCTTGAATCTCTTCTCCAGACAGTGATCCAGTGAAACTTGCTTTCTTCTGGCAATTCTTGATGAATCTGCATGCCCAAGCAGTGACTCGGAGCAGCTTGATGAGTGAAGAGTAGTTTTCTTCTTTAATTTTGAAGGGGGTAGCAACATCTGCTAAGCCCTCCCCAATGACAAGAGATGTCTCATACAGGACAGTCTTCATTTCTTCCGAATGGAGAGTGTCCTGTAAGTCTTTATTGACAGAAGGGAGTTTCCACTGGGGCCATTTGTTTTCTGGCATTGAAAGCCATTCAGGACCATTCCACCACAAGGAGCAGTCATTGAGTTCTGCAGCTGGCATACCTCTTGAACCAATGTCAGCAGGATTCTCCTTGGTGCTGATGTAGTTGAAGTTTGTGGCGTTGGCCTTGATTTCTTTGACGCGATTGGCCACAAACGTTGACAGCTGTTTCTTGGAGGAGATCCAGTGAAGAACGCATTGAGAATCGGTCCAAAGGTACTCCTTATGAATAGGGAGGTCGAGTTGACACTTTGTGAATTGAAGAGCTCTGCAGCCAATGAGAACGGCTAGTAGTTCCAGACTTGGGAGGCTGCTGACTTTCTTGGGGGTAAGTCTGCACTTGGCAAAGATCAACTTGGTCTTCACTCTCTCGCCATTGGAGATCCGTAGGTAGACTGCTGAGGCATAGGCCAATGTAGAAGCATCTGAGAAGCAAGCGAGTTGGTATTGCAGGGGTTGGTCTTGAAAGCTAATAAATCTAGGTTGTTTGATTAGGGAGATATTTGAAAGTCCTTGAGCAATCTTGTGCCATTCTTCAATCTTCTGTTGAGACAGTTGGTCATCTTGATCCACATTCCATAAGGATTGAAGGAAGAGTTTGGCTTGAAGAGTTGCAGGTGAGATTGTGCCCAAGGGGTCGTAGATTGATGCCACCATTTGTAGAATTCCCCTTTTTGTTCTGGCTGAAGTGATAGTTTCTTGCTTGGGACACGGAGTTGACAGTTGATCTTCTTTCACGTCCCATTGAATGCCAAGAACTTTAGCAGATTGTCCCTTTGCTTGGTCTTCTTTGGGCAACTGCTCCATGAATTCAGATGAATTGGACAGCCATTCTCTGAGGTTCATTGATGCCTGCTTGAACAGGTCCTTTGATTCCTTGTAAAGGCAAAAAGCCTCAGCCACACATTGTGCCCCAAAGATGACATTGTCCACATAGATATTGTTGGCGATCTTCTTGGCAATGGGTGATCCAGAGTTCTCCAAGTGGTGGTTGACTGTTAAAGCAAGCAGAGACGGGCTTGAGATGACTCCAAAGGGAATTCTGCAGAATCGGTATGTGGCCAGATTCTTGTCCAGATTGGGGTTTGAGGGGTCTTTTAGCCACAGAAATCTTGTCACATCTCTGTCTTGAACTTGAATTCCAACTTGAAGGAATGCCTTTTCTATGTCTGCCATAATGGCGATAGGGTTCAGTCAAAATCTTAGTAGAAGACCACAGAGATCTTGAAGCATCACTGGGCCTCTGTGCAGGCATTCGTTGAGGCTCTTATTGGACTTCTTGGATCTTGCTGAGGCATCGTACACGATCCTGACCTTGGTTGTAGTCTTGAGTGGAGTGATGACAGGATGGTGAGGAATGTAGTGCTTCTTCGGTCCTTCTTGGGTTTTTGAAGTAACCTTTTCGATGATTCCCTTGATGAGTTGATCTTGGATGATGGCATCATATTTCTTGAGTAATTCTGGGTTGTCCTTCAGTCGATTGATTGTTGACTTGAATCGTCCCAGGGAGAGTTGGTAGTTGTCTGGCAGATTAGGGTTTTCTTCTTTCCAGGGCCAAGTCACATAGTATCTGCCATCCTTGAATTGAACATTGTTGGTGAAGTTCTGGAGGGCCTTGTCATCATCAGATTCTTGAATGGATTCCTTGATTCCAATTGTTTCCAGGTTCCAGAACTCATCCAATTGGGGAAGCGAACAAAGTTGGTTGTCTTCATTTGCGAAGACAATGTCCTCTTGGTTTTGTCCATGGTGGGAATTGATGCACAGCAGACTGGCTTCGCATGAGTGCTTGGCAGGTTGCTTGACTCGTCCCGAAATGAGCCATCCAAGCTTGGAGTTGACAAGGTACAAACCTTGGTTGAGTTCAATCTTGCTGGGTAGAATGAAGTCCCAGTAATAATCATTGCCAATCAGCAGCTCAATTTGAGTGGACTCTTGCTCCTGCGGAAGCTTGTCAGCCAAAGAATATTTGTTGAGGATCAGCTTGTAGCGCTGAAGGTCCATTGGAATGCGCTCCATGGTGCCAGCCACACTGGGCACAACATGAGCTTTGAAGTTGAAGAAGCTGCCATCCTTCAGCTTGAGCTTGAGGGTGGTCATCTGAGTGTCGATGACCTTGGGAGTTGAGGAACCAAAGGTTAAAATGGCAATCTTCTCTTTTCTTCCCATCTTCAACTGGAGCTTCTTGGCCAGATTCGATGAGATGTAGCTGCGATGGCTTCCACAGTCCATTAAGAGTCGAATTTCCAGGCCTTGAGTTGGCTTTTGAGGATTCAGGATAACAGTCTTGGCAGTTTGCATGAGAACTCGTTCTCCAAAGGCCAATAGGCTACTTTCTTGAGCATGAATTTCTTGGGCTGTCTCCTGAACCATATGAGCTACTTCACGTTGAAAGCTGGAGTTTCCTTGTTGAAATCTTCTGTTGAAGGGACCTCTTGGGAACTTGTCTGGACACAAGCTTGAGTGATGCATCCCTTCTCTCTTGCAGTGGAAACATTTTCTGTTGCTGGTGCAGTCCTTGCTGAGGTGATCCCTCTTGAGACAGATGAAGCAGGAGCCCTTGATTCGTTGCTTCCTAGCTTCTAACGTGCTGAATCTTCGGCATTCATCATTCCAATGAAGGCCATTGCAGAAGACACAATTCCTGGTTGGCTTCTGGTTTGGTCCAACGAACAGGGCTTCAGTCGTTGAATGCTGAACTGGCCTGGGTGGGTTTTTCTTGATAGGAGTTGAATGAGCAGACATCTGCTTGACCGATTCCTGCATCAATACCAACCACTTCAGCTTGTCCCTCAATGATGCTGTGGTCCATTCTTCTTCTGAACTCTTCTGTTTTTCTAGCTCCAGTAGGATTTCTTCTGGTAGCTTGGACTGGATCGTTGTGACAAGGATTGAATTCTCAGCATTCTCTCCCAGTGCTTCCAGTGATCGAATGGCCTTTTCAATCTTGTCATAGGTTATTTGAAGTTTCATGGGATCATTGGGAGAAGAAGGTAAATCAGTCAAGGCTGCATAGTGGGCACGCACCACTTGCTGTTTGTTCCCAAATCGTTCTTGAAGCAGCTTGACAGCAACCTCATAGTTCTCATTGCTGACTTGCAGGCCTTCCAGTGCGTACTTGGCCTTTCCTTCCAAGTTGCACTTCAGGTAGTTGAGCTTGTCCACCTCTTTGAGTCCAGGATTTTCGTGGATAGCTGAAGAGAATGAGTCCCAAAATTCTTTCCACTTGAGGAGGGATCCATCGAATTTGGGTAGCTGGAGCTTTGGGAGTTTGACAGTAGCACCATTGGTCCTTGTTGACTGGACAGAAGTGTTGAGTTTTTCCTGGTGACTGTCCTCTTCTTGCTTCATTTGAAAATCGTGTCTTCTCTGGCTTTCTCTGTCTTCAACTCCCATCCTTTCCAGTTCCAGTTCCTTTCTGGTATTCTCTTGAATTTGCAGCCGTCTGGTTTCTTCTTGAAGCTGAAGCTGAAGCTCAGCTTTCCTGGTTTCCTCTTGAATTTGAGTCCTTCTGGTGTCTTCTTGAATTTGAAGTCTTCTTGTTTCTTCTTCCATCTCCATCTTTTTCAGTTGTCTTTCTTCTGCCTCTTTCTTAAGACGGTCTTCTCTTTCTAGCGCCTCCTTTTCCTTCAGTTCTTTCTTGTCATTGAAATCCAGCTGAACTTGCATGTCATCCAAGGTGTCGTCAGCCTTGGAGACAAGGTTGGAGAGCATCTCAGATGTCTGCTGGAAGTTTGGATCCTCATCCTTTGAACTTGATGCCAGCTTGGTGAATTGCTCCAGCAGTCTCTTCAGGGTGGTGCTCTTTCTCTTCAGCCGGATTTGGAGCTTGGCGATGTTGATGGAAGGAGGCTCTTCCTGGTTGAGCAGATCGTCAGAGGCTGACAGAATGTTGATCACCTCTTCCTTGATTGTGGCGATGGAGTTGAGGAGTTCCTTGGCCATTCTTCTTTAGGGATTCTTCTTTTGTATCCACTTGAAGTAGCCACTGGGTTAACCACTCGCTGCTACCAAATGTTGCGGTGGATCAGGAACAGAAGCCTTGATTTGTTTGGGAAGGTTCCCTTTATTCGGGAATAACAACAATAATAACAATTGGGTTGGGGCTGCACAAGCACAGCAATTGGGTAAGCAAGTTGCAATAGCAATAGCTGATAATTGAAGTAGAATAAGAAGAAGATCCACAATGGTTGGGCTGGGCCCTTATATAGCTCAACAGAATGTTCTAGAAAGTTCTAGAAGAGTGACATAACATTATCATAGGCGCTTATATACAATGCATGGAAAGTTCTAGTAGGCCACGCCCACCAGCCAATAGGAGGCGAGGCGAAGAAAGTTCTAGAAAGAATTGAGGCGCGCCTCTACTTTGTAGTAAAGTGACGCCACATGACGTCATGGCGGCCTCGCTAGCTCTAGTGCATCGCGCCTATATACTATATATACATCAATGCTCAATCATGGCCTTACCTAGCTATGTATACAATATAGACTGCTACTACCCTATAAGCTCGTGTCTTTCACGACAGAGCTTGAAGTAGGGTGCAGCACAATTTCTAAAGAATCCACAATGCAATAGAGGTATGACAGTCTATGATTCCAGTAATCTGGACATAGCCAACATCATATTTGGCTTACTAATCTCTGATTTGTATCCCTTCAGAATGGACTGATAGTAGATAGGCACTTGACATATGGCAATGCACCATTCAATCTGGAATCTGGCTGCAGCATGAATGTAAAGAATCCAGAATGGTGCATTGCCATATTTCAAGCTCATCTAGGAATAAAATGGCAAATGCTACTCTTGTAAGCTGAGTTGCGCTAAGCAGTACACATGTTTTGGGTCCACTTCTTGGTTATGATTTGGAATAAAATGGCAAATGCTACTGTTGTAAGCTGAGTTGCACTAAGCAGTACACATGTTTTGGGTCCACTTCTTGGTTATGATTTGGAATAAAATGGCAAATGCTACTGTTGTAAGCTGAGTTGCACTAAGCAGTACACATGTTTTGGGTCCACTTCTTGGTTATGAAAAAGTTGATTAGTGTGTGAAAAGCGAAATTTGTTGTGAAAAAAATTGGGAAAAAAGTATGAAATTTTCAAAACTTTCATGTTTCACACATTTCTCAACTTTTTCAATTTTCCCTCAGAGGTTATGAAAAAGTTGATTAGTGTGTGAAAAGCGAAATTTGTTGTGAAAAAAATTGGGGAAAAAAGTATGAAATTTTCAAAACTTTCATGTTTCACACATTTCTCAACTTTTTCAATTTTCCCTCAGAGGTTATGAAAAAGTTGAGAAGTGTGTGAAAAGCGAAATTTGTTGCGAAAAAAATAATTTGGGAAAAAGTATGAAATTTTCTAAACTTTCATGTTTCACACATTTCTCAACTTTTTCAATTTTCCCTCAGAGGTTATGATAAAGTTGAGAAGTGTGTGAAAAGCGTAATTTGTTGTGAAAAAAATTGTGAAATTTACAAAACTTTCATGTTTCACACATTCATGCTGCAGCCAGATTCCAGAACGGGTTTGAAACATGGTACCTCCTGGATGAGCTTGAAGTAGGGTGCAGCACAATTTCTAAAGAATCCACAATGCAATAGAGGTATGACAGTCTATGATTCCAGTAATCTGGACATAGCCAACATCATATTTGGCTTACTAATCTCTGATTTGTATCCCTTGAGAATGGACTGATAGTAGATAGGCACTTGACATATGGCAATGCACCATTCAATCTGGAATCTGGCTGCAGCATGAATGTAAAGAATCCAGAATGGTGCATTGCCATATTTCAAGCTCATCTAGGAATAAAATGGCAAATGCTACTGTTGTAAGCTGAGTTGCACTAAGCAGTACACATGTTTTGGGTCCACTTCTTGGTTATGATTTGGAATAAAATGGCAAATGCTACTGTTGTAAGCTGAGTTGCACTAAGCAGTACACATGTTTTGGGTCCACTTCTTGGTTATGAAAAAGTTGATTAGTGTGTGAAAAGCGAAATTTGTTGTGAAAAAATTGGGAAAAAAGTATGAAATTTTCAAAACTTTCATGTTTCACACATTTCTCAACTTTTTCAATTTTCCCTCAGAGGTTATGAAAAAGTTGAGAAGTGTGTGAAAAGCGTAATTTGTTGTGAAAAAAATTGTGAAATTTACAAAACTTTCATGTTTCACACATTCATGCTGCAGCCAGATACAGTTGTCTGTATATATACATATACATATACATTTTTTGCATAATATACATTGTTTTTCGTTTGCATATATACATATACATATACATATGTATTCGATTTTCCAATATGTTTTATACATATGCAAACGAACCTAATATGCAAACGGTTTGTATATTTCTGTTTGCATATTTCTAGTGGTAGTATGCAGTGCTAATTTATGATTATCTGTGCTAAAACCAACGTACTGTACCAAAATTTCGCTCCCAATTTGGCCTTCTGTTCCACCTGGCTATCATCAGAAGTTTAGTGTTTCCTTTTTGTATAGGTCTAATTAATCTACTCACTACTAAATACCGTGGTGGCCAAAGAAAGACCGCCTGACCAATTTTCGAGTGTTCCGAATAATTTCAAATGGCCACCATTCAATCAATTTTCAACCGAATGAAAAGATTTTTGACACGATTATTACTATTTATTAAGAGTTTATTTCGTCCAAGTCCCAGCTTGCTAGCCTTCTATAGTCTTGATTTATGCCCTTCCAAATTCAACGGACCCGAATTTTCAGATGTCAATTTTGAACGTAATTACGTATCTCACAAACCCTTCATCGGATCTTTCCCAAATTTTGCAGGTTAACTACTGTTGTTTGTGTATACACATACACATTTACCATACACAAAAATACACATTGTTTTTTCAATGTGTATACACATACACATACACATACACATTGAAAATTCCCATACACATTACCATACACAAACAGTACTCAAAATGTGTATTTTTGTGTATGTGTATTTGATCAGCAAAAGTTGATAAAATTTCGAACAGAAAGGTAAAATTTCTAAGTTTTTGCTGCAGTAATAAACACTAGATATCCTCATAAAGCCTTTAAATGGCCTAAGTAACTCGATTTCAAAGCTATCCAAGGTTTCCAGCAGCAGACATTGAGAGATTTGCTTTTCCTAGCATTTCTGACTGAAAATCTACCAAAAAATTTGCATTTTCAGTACAATACACATACACAAATATACACAAAAATACACATTGTTTTGTTGAATGTGTATACACAAATTACCATACACATTTGAACGTAAATGTGTATACACATACACATACACATACACAAACAGAAAATCCAATACCAAACAACAGTAAGGTTAACCAATCCAATCTTTATACGGACTTATGAATTTAACCGGTTGTGCTAGAAAGCTGAGCAATACAGATTCTTTCATTCGTTTGAAAATTGACAGAACGTTGTCATTTGAAATTATTCAGAAAACTCAAAAAAGGCCAGGCGGTCTTTTTTATGGCCAACACTGCATGTTGGTTAGACTAGGCCACTGGTTGTGTGAGGAAATGAAGGTCTTGCAAATCGTTTTCTAATTGCTGAAGCCCCCTGGTTCAAGTATTTCTCATGGAAATAAAAAAATTACACTAGAGCTATTACCTAATACCGAATAGGTTTTCTCTTTTGTAAGACATTTTGTGCTTGGAATTCACTGTTTTCTAAAGGCTAAAGTGGTTTGAACTCATTTAGCAATATTGCTGCAAGCGACTAAAAAGTTAGTTCTGACTAAAAAATTAGTTTTTTTGCAAAATTCTGCAGTTTTAAGAAAATATACAAATATGCAAAAAATATGCTATAATTGTATTTTTGTTTGCATATGTATATATACATATTCATATGCATTTGAAGCTATTTTGTATATATACATATACATATACATATATATTTGAAAATCCTAATATTTGCCATCTGTACAGCCAGATTCCAGAACGGGTTTGAAACATGGTACCTCCTGGATGAGCTTGAAGTAGGGTGCAGCACAATTTCTAAAGAATCCACAATGCAATAGAGGTATGACAGTCTATGATTCCAGTAATCTGGACATAGCCAACATCATATTTGGCTTACTAATCTCTGATTTGTATCCCTTCAGAATGGACTGATAGTAGATAGGCACTTGACATATGGCAATGCACCATTCAATCTGGAATCTGGCTGCAGCATGAATGTAAAGAATCCAGAATGGTGCATTGCCATATTTCAAGCTCATCTAGGAATAAAATGGCAAATGCTACTCTTGTAAGCTGAGTTGCGCTAAGCAGTACACATGTTTTGGGTCCACTTCTTGGTTATGATTTGGAATAAAATGGCAAATGCTACTGTTGTAAGCTGAGTTGCACTAAGCAGTACACATGTTTTGGGTCCACTTCTTGGTTATGATTTGGAATAAAATGGCAAATGCTACTGTTGTAAGCTGAGTTGCACTAAGCAGTACACATGTTTTGGGTCCACTTCTTGGTTATGAAAAAGTTGATTAGTGTGTGAAAAGCGAAATTTGTTGTGAAAAAAATTGGGAAAAAAGTATGAAATTTTCAAAACTTTCATGTTTCACACATTTCTCAACTTTTTCAATTTTCCCTCAGAGGTTATGAAAAAGTTGAGAAGTGTGTGAAAAGCGAAATTTGTTGCGAAAAAAATAATTTGGGAAAAAGTCTGAAATTTTCAAAACTTTCATGTTTCACACATTTCTCAACTTTTTCAATTTTCCCTCAGAGGTTATGAAAAAGTTGAGAAGTGTGTGAAAAGCGAAATTTATTGTGAAAAAAATAATTTGGAAAAAGTATGAAATTTTCAAAACTTTCATGTTTCACACATTTCTCAACTTTTTCAATTTTCCCTCAGAGGTTATGAAAAAGTTGAGAAGTGTGTGAAAAGCGTAATTTGTTGTGAAAAAAATTGTGAAATTTACAAAACTTTCATGTTTCACACATTCATCTGCACCGTCCAGAACGGGTTTGAAACAGGTACCTCCTGGATGAGTTGAAGTAGGGGCAGCACAATTTCTAAAGAATCCACAAGCAAAGAGGTATGACAGTCTAGATTCCAGTAATCTGGACATAGCAACATCATATTTGGCTTACTAAGCTCTGATTTGTATCCCTTCAGAATGGACTGATAGTAAGATAGGCACTTGACATATGGCAAGGCACCATACAATCTGGAATCTGGCTGCAGCATGAAGTAAAGAATCCAGAATGGTGCATTGCCATATTTCAACTCATCTAGGAATAAAATGGCAAATGCTACTCTTGTAAGCTGAGTTGCGCTAAGCAGTACACATGTTTTGGGTCCACTTCTTGGTTATGATTTGGAATAAAATGGCAAATGCTACTGTTGTAAGCTGAGTTGCACTAAGCAGTACACATGTTTTGGGTCCACTTCTTGGTTATGATTTGGAATAAAATGGCAAATGCTACTGTTGTAAGCTGAGTTGCACTAAGCAGTACACATGTTTTGGGTCCACTTCTTGGTTATGAAAAAGTTGTTGAAAGCGTAATTTGTTGTGAAAAAAATAATTTGGAAAAAAGTCTGAAATTTTCTAAACTTTCATGTTTCACACATTTCTCAACTTTTTCAATTTTCCCTCAGAGGTTATGATAAAGTTGAAAAGTGTGTGAAAAGCGTAATTTGTTGTGAAAAAAATTGTGAAATTTACAAAACTTTCATGTTTCACACATTCATGCTGCAGCCAGATTCCAGAACGGGTTTGAAACATGGTACCTCCTGGATGAGCTTGAAGTAGGGTGCAGCACAATTTCTAAAGAATCCACAATGCAATAGAGGTATGACAGTCTATGATTCCAGTAATCTGGACATAGCCAACATCATATTTGGCTTACTAATCTCTGATTTGTATCCCTTCAGAATGGACTGATAGTAGATAGGCACTTGACATATGGCAATGCACCATTCAATCTGGAATCTGGCTGCAGCATGAATGTAAAGAATCCAGAATGGTGCATTGCCATATTTCAAGCTCATCTAGGAATAAAATGGCAAATGCTACTCTTGTAAGCTGAGTTGCGCTAAGCAGTACACATGTTTTGGGTCCACTTCTTGGTTATGATTTGGAATAAAATGGCAAATGCTACTGTTGTAAGCTGAGTTGCACTAAGCAGTACACATGTTTTGGGTCCACTTCTTGGTTATGATTTGGAATAAAATGGCAAATGCTACTGTTGTAAGCTGAGTTGCACTAAGCAGTACACATGTTTTGGGTCCACTTCTTGGTTATGATTTGGAATAAAATGGCAAATGCTACTGTTGTAAGCTGAGTTGCACTAAGCAGTACACATGTTTTGGGTCCACTTCTTGGTTATGAAAAAGTTGATTAGTGTGTGAAAAGCGAAATTTGTTGTGAAAAAAATTGGGAAAAAAGTATGAAATTTTCAAAACTTTCATGTTTCACACATTTCTCAACTTTTTCAATTTTCCCTCAGAGGTTATGAAAAAGTTGAGAAGTGTGTGAAAAGCGAAATTTGTTGTGAAAAAAATAATTTGGAAAAAAGTCTGAAATTTTCAAAACTTTCATGTTTCACACATTTCTCAACTTTTTCAATTTTCCCTCAGAGGTTATGAAAAAGTTGAGAAGTGTGTGAAAAGCGAAATTTGTTGTGAAAAAAATAATTTGGAAAAAAGTATGAAATTTTCTAAACTTTCATGTTTCACACATTTCTCAACTTTTTCAATTTTCCCTCAGAGGTTATGATAAAGTTGAGAAGTGTGTGAAAAGCGTAATTTGTTGTGAAAAAAATTGTGAAATTTACAAAACTTTCATGTTTCACACATTCATGCTGCAGCCAGATTCCAGAACGGGTTTGAAACATGGTACCTCCTGGATGAGCTTGAAGTAGGGTGCAGCACAATTTCTAAAGAATCCACAATGCAATAGAGGTATGACAGTCTATGATTCCAGTAATCTGGACATAGCCAACATCATATTTGGCTTACTAATCTCTGATTTGTATCCCTTCAGAATGGACTGATAGTAGATAGGCACTTGACATATGGCAATGCACCATTCAATCTGGAATCTGGCTGCAGCATGAATGTAAAGAATCCAGAATGGTGCATTGCCATATTTCAAGCTCATCTAGGAATAAAATGGCAAATGCTACTCTTGTAAGCTGAGTTGCGCTAAGCAGTACACATGTTTTGGGTCCACTTCTTGGTTATGATTTGGAATAAAATGGCAAATGCTACTGTTGTAAGCTGAGTTGCACTAAGCAGTACACATGTTTTGGGTCCACTTCTTGGTTATGATTTGGAATAAAATGGCAAATGCTACTGTTGTAAGCTGAGTTGCACTAAGCAGTACACATGTTTTGGGTCCACTTCTTGGTTATGAAAAAGTTGATTAGTGTGTGAAAAGCGAAATTTGTTGTGAAAAAAATTGGGAAAAAAGTATGAAATTTTCAAAACTTTCATGTTTCACACATTTCTCAACTTTTTCAATTTTCCCTCAGAGGTTATGAAAAAGTTGATTAGTGTGTGAAAAGCGAAATTTGTTGTGAAAAAATTGGGAAAAAAGTATGAAATTTTCAAAACTTTCATGTTTCACACATTTCTCAACTTTTTCAATTTTCCCTCAGAGGTTATGAAAAAGTTGAGAAGTGTGTGAAAAGCGAAATTTGTTGCGAAAAAAATAATTTGGGAAAAAGTCTGAAATTTTCTAAACTTTCATGTTTCACACATTTCTCAACTTTTTCAATTTTCCCTCAGAGGTTATGATAAAGTTGAGAAATGTGTGAAAAGCGTAATTTGTTGTGAAAAAAATAATTTGGAAAAAAGTCTGAAATTTTCAAAACTTTCATGTTTCACACATTTCTCAACTTTTTCAATTTTCCCTCAGAGGTTATGATAAAGTTGAGAAGTGTGTGAAAAGCGTAATTTGTTGTGAAAAAAATTGTGAAATTTACAAAACTTTCATGTTTCACACATTCATGCTGCAGCCAGATTCCAGAACGGGTTTGAAACATGGTACCTCCTGGATGAGCTTGAAGTAGGGTGCAGCACAATTTCTAAAGAATCCACAATGCAATAGAGGTATGACAGTCTATGATTCCAGTAATCTGGACATAGCCAACATCATATTTGGCTTACTAATCTCTGATTTGTATCCCTTCAGAATGGACTGATAGTAGATAGGCACTTGACATATGGCAATGCACCATTCAATCTGGAATCTGGCTGCAGCATGAATGTAAAGAATCCAGAATGGTGCATTGCCATATTTCAAGCTCATCTAGGAATAAAATGGCAAATGCTACTCTTGTAAGCTGAGTTGCGCTAAGCAGTACACATGTTTTGGGTCCACTTCTTGGTTATGATTTGGAATAAAATGGCAAATGCTACTGTTGTAAGCTGAGTTGCACTAAGCAGTACACATGTTTTGGGTCCACTTCTTGGTTATGATTTGGAATAAAATGGCAAATGCTACTGTTGTAAGCTGAGTTGCACTAAGCAGTACACATGTTTTGGGTCCACTTCTTGGTTATGAAAAAGTTGATTAGTGTGTGAAAAGCGAAATTTGTTGTGAAAAAAATTGGGAAAAAAGTATGAAATTTTCAAAACTTTCATGTTTCACACATTTTTCAAAACTTTCATGTTTCACACATTTCTCAACTTTTTCAATTTTCCCTCAGAGGTTATGAAAAAGTTGAGAAGTGTGTGAAAAGCGAAATTTGTTGTGAAAAAAATTGGGAAAAAAGTATGAAATTTTCAAAACTTTCATGTTTCACACATTTCTCAACTTTTTCAATTTTCCCTCAGAGGTTATGAAAAAGTTGAGAAGTGTGTGAAAAGCGAAATTTGTTGTGAAAAAAATAATTTGGGGAAAAGTATGAAATTTTCTAAACTTTCATGTTTCACACATTTCTCAACTTTTTCAATTTTCCCTCAGAGGTTATGAAAAAGTTGAGAAGTGTGTGAAAAGCGAAATTTGTTGTGAAAAAAATAATTTGGAAAAAAGTCTGAAATTTTCAAAACTTTCATGTTTCACACATTTCTCAACTTTTTCAATTTTCCCTCAGAGGTTATGAAAAAGTTGAGAAGTGTGTGAAAAGCGAAATTTGTTGTGAAAAAAATAATTTGGAAAAAAGTCTGAAATTTTCAAAACTTTCATGTTTCACGCATTTCTCAACTTTTTCAATTTTCCCTCAGAGGTTATGAAAAAGTTGAGAAGTGTGTGAAAAGCGAAATTTGTTGTGAAAAAAATAATTTGGAAAAAAGTATGAAATTTTCTAAACTTTCATGTTTCACACATTTCTCAACTTTTTCAATTTTCCCTCAGAGGTTATGATAAAGTTGAGAAGTGTGTGAAAAGCGTAATTTGTTGTGAAAAAAATTGTGAAATTTACAAAACTTTCATGTTTCACACATTCATGCTGCAGCCAGATTCCAGAACGGGTTTGAAACATGGTACCTCCTGGATGAGCTTGAAGTAGGGTGCAGCACAATTTCTAAAGAATCCACAATGCAATAGAGGTATGACAGTCTATGATTCCAGTAATCTGGACATAGCCAACATCATATTTGGCTTACTAATCTCTGATTTGTATCCCTTCAGAATGGACTGATAGTAGATAGGCACTTGACATATGGCAATGCACCATTCAATCTGGAATCTGGCTGCAGCATGAATGTAAAGAATCCAGAATGGTGCATTGCCATATTTCAAGCTCATCTAGGAATAAAATGGCAAATGCTACTCTTGTAAGCTGAGTTGCGCTAAGCAGTACACATGTTTTGGGTCCACTTCTTGGTTATGATTTGGAATAAAATGGCAAATGCTACTGTTGTAAGCTGAGTTGCACTAAGCAGTACACATGTTT